>LQNK01000175.1:86666-204313 GCA_001586405.1 Phoebis sennae | reverse complement strand
AATCTCGCAGGTATTATGAATATAATACGGTAAATCATTAATATATACTAGGAATAAAAACGGACCCAGAATGGATCCTTGCGGAACACCCATCTGCATAATCGATCCAGATGATTTTTTATGTGTATGTTTTATTCTTTTAAATTGGCGACCCGATGGCGCAGTGGCTGTGGCAATGGTCTATTGCGCCGGAAGGTGTGGGTTTGATCCCTACGAGTAGAAAAATATGATGTGAAGAACATTGTAATTTTCTACTGTCTGGGTGTTTATCTATCTATAATATGAATGTATTTACAAAAAAGTATGTTTAAGTATCTTAAGCCTATCAGCTATCTAGTTTCCATAGTACAAGCTTAGTTTGGGACTAGATGACATTTTGTTAAATGCCCAGGAATATTTATTTATTTAAACTATACATTTGCTCGAAATAAATGTAGAAATATGAGAATAAAGTTACTTAAGTAAATATTTTGCTATATTGCAATATACATAGTTACATATACTCAATACAAATCGCAAACTAATCTATTGGCATGACCAAACGGCTGAAATACCAAGCACACAATACAAGGCACGGCAAATTTAGCATAAAATCGATCTGTATCTTATAAACTCGTCAATGTATTAGCAAGGGGCCGGGCACGCGAGCCTGTCGCAATTTTCATGACGAACCGTGAAAGAATTCCACTTCTATTCACAATTTCCACACGGCTAGGAATCCTTTTATGGAAGAATAAGATATTTGACATTCCATAAAATGATTTGATATTGGTTTTTTTTTTGTTTATAGTAAATATGAGTCTGATTTTATTTAAAAACCAATTTTAGTTAATAATTAGATAACATTATATTCGATAGTAACACAAAAATGAAATTTGTGAAAAACAAACAAAAGGTAAGGTGCTATCCATATCTATCTATACTGATATTATAATTGAAGGATGACAATTACGTTAGTTGTGACACAAAAATTATTTTTAGGAGCATCAGTTCATTCTTCATTCGTCTATACACCCATTATCAGGATCTAGAGAAGCGAGAGTAGATAATAATCAGTCTCACAAGGTAGCAATGATAAAACGACAATAGAAAAAAGGCGCGAAATATCTTGTAAGAAATTCACCAATTATGACGGACCTATACGCGTGAAACGTCATTTAATGCAGTTCCAATTTCAAAACTTGACATTGACAGTGACGTTTGTTTCTTCATACAAAAAGTAATTTTGTACCCATTCATCCATCATCCATCCACCCATTATCAGGTTCTTGAGAAGCGAGTGTATAATAATCAGTCTCACAAGGTAGCAATGATAAACCGACAATATAAAAAAGGCGCGAAATATTTTGTAAGAAATTCACAAAATATGTCGGACCTATACGCGTGTAACGTCATGTAATGTAGTTCCAATTCCAAAACTTGACATTGACAGTGACGTTTGTCTTTTCACACAAGTAATTTTGTACCCATTCATCCATCATCCATCCACCCATTATCAGGTTCTTGAGAAGCGAGTGCGTATAATAATCAGTCTCACAAGGTAGCAATCATAAACCACAATAGAAAAAAAAGCGCGAAATAATTCTTCACAAAATATGTCGGACCTATACGCGTGTAACGTCATTTAATGCAGTTCCAATTTCAAAATTTGACATTGACAGTGACGTTTGTTTCTTCATACAAGTAATTTTGTACCGACAACTTGACATTGACAGTGACGTTTGTCTTTTCGCGCAAGTAATTTTGTACCCATTCATCCATCATCCATCCACCCATTATCTGGTTCTAGGGAAGCGAGCGCGGATAATAATCACGCTCACAAGGTAGCGATGATAAGTCGGATCTGGTTTAATTAACTAGCTCTCGCCCCGGGCGATTCACGACATGGATTTCGAGATAAAACTTAGGCGATTAGTAGGGGATAATGATGCTCTTATTTGTGGTGCAGTGTTGAACTTGATGTGTTGGACGAATGATATAGAAATTGACTGTTTCGGTATCATTATATCATTACTATATATTTAAGGGTGGGAGCCGAGCATTGCTCGATTGGGCCAAGCTCGCATCGGTGTAATTACCATCCCCCAGCAGAAGACTGGCGTGAAGCAGTCTTGCAGTGTGTTTCGAGCGGTGAGCAGGTGCCCGGAGGCCCATACATTCCTCTCCCATCCTATTCTACTCCTCTCCCAACTTCCTATCATTAATCCTCTCCATATACCCTTCCTTCAAGCCGACAAGGCATCTGCAACATTGATGTTGTAGATGTTCATGGGCTGCGATCAGTCACTTAACATCAGGTGAGCCGCATGCTCCGCTTGCCTGCTATGGCATAAATAGAATTATATAAGATATAAGATTCTTCGATACGACGAAATATTAGCATTTATGACCCTTTAAAACTGGAAAACTTTTCTGTTAGAGGTAGGCGACTGTACAAGTTGATACAATTTAATTGTTAGCGTTTAATTAAGTATTTCACTTAATTCATTTGAATTTGTGTAACCTGATTACGCTATAAACCCCATAAAAGAAAAATAAAATAACTAAACCATTTGTGATAAAACGTTTGCAATATGCTACCCGTCAACTCAACCTGTTTTTTCTCGAGTCAGAACTATAATTATAAAACATAGGTTTGATGTTCCAATCTACATAAATAACCTTCAATCAACAATACAACTAGATAACGTGACATACATATCAAAGCTATGCTTCGTCCAAGAGACTATACTCGTATTTATTTATTTATTTATTTATTTATTTATTATTGAACAACCAACAAAGGACACACATTACATTACATACATTAACTTACATTAATACAGTATAGTGCACCTTTAATAACAAGAAGTTACAACATTTACAATATTAAGGTGTTAATTCAAGTACATCATTCTATTAATTAAAACTGGATGAAATATACTAGACAGCTTCCTAGACATTCCTTGTAAAAAGATATAAGTTTAAAAAGTAGATTAGAAAGACAACCATGAAACCTACTAATAAACTGCAAAATTATAAACAAATTATAAGCGAATTAATATGATTTTAAGCCGTAAGTTAAAAGCTAGTCAATCTACTAGCAATTCGGATATTTTAATACTCAATTCTAAGGATTAATAAAATTGAATATAGATATATCCCCCCCGTTTTCTATAATAACTTAAAGGCTATACCGATGAACGAGACTTATAGAAGATTCCATTAAAAGAGACTTAATGTAAAAAACGTAAGCAACCTGGAAAATATACTGCTCTACTTAATTGGCTATTTATGGACTTTCTTGCGAGTTAAAATAATAATTAATGATGGCTAGGTTAATACTATTAACACCGTTTATGGCTTCCATAAATAGCTTGTTAACAAGGTATATAATATATTTTCAAGAATCACCACCTATTATATATTGCTTCAGAATAATATATTAAGCGTACCATTTAATATTTATCGCTATTACTCTATATTTTTTATCTAGCTGATTCGCGCTTCGCTCTCGTAGCGTATATATATAATATAGTATATGTTACTCGTGGTAAATGTAGCTTTCAAATGGTGAAAGAATTTTAAAAAATCGGTCCAATAGTTTTTGAGCCTATTCATTACAATCAAACAAACAAAAGATAAGAATAAACTCAGAATTTTTCTTATAAAACACTGGAAATTTTGAGTGTGTATCATTATTATTCAAATTATAAGAAATATAAATAAACATTTATAATAATTATCTGCAAAATTGTTCATTAAACTAAGTGCCCAAACGTCATGTCGATCCTCCATAAAAATGTGAAAATAATAAACACTTTAAAATTACATCATAGTTTCATCAATTGTATGTAAGCAAATTTCTACTTACACATTTTTCCTTAAAACCGTGCCTTTGCGAATCAACAAACACAGTCTTAGCAAACCTAGAATATTATATTATAAGAAAGGCTCAGCAAACCTAGAAAATTATATTATAAGGAAGGCTCAAGATAGCAGATGATATAATTCGTAGTTTATGGAAACGATAGTTTAATAGTACATGTGTCTCGCTATATAATCAGATTCCACGGAATTAAGCAATATACATATATTATATATAATGTTGTGACTGTCCCTTTCATGTTGTATTTATATATTGTTGTTTGCATAAGGACAAGTTCACAATGAGGTTTTATTGTTGTATAAAATAAAATAAAAATTAATATGATATTTTTTACTTTTTACTCGACTAAAAGAGAGTAATATTTTTTCGAGCGTATGTTTGTATGTTCATTTCGTTTACACGCCGTACAGCCTTAATAGCTGGAAGATTATTTTCATTGTTAATTCAGTCGGGTTCTTTCATATTTCATTATTAATTAAGCTTTTTTGTAGATGAAGAAGTTAAAAAGAGCTTATTATATTTATTTGAACAAATTTAGTTTGCAAAAGTTCTGTGTATTATATTCCTTACTATTTTGTATTCCATAGTCGGTCTACTAATAGCGATGAAGGCCAATAGATTTAAAAAACCCAAATAAAAAAATATGCTCTGGAATTGAGCTAAAATTAATTTTATCGTATTTTTTATATTCTAGTTACGTACTATAACACAAGTATTTAATACTTATTTCGGGCACCAGTCTCTCACGAATGATAGTCCTAAGCATTTAAGTACAAGTAACATTGTAATGTACAACATTGTGACAAACATTTGTGATGAGAAAAGTAAATTAAATTATTATAACACAAGTTTAATTAACATACGTTTTACTTTTTACTATTTATTATTATTAATAATTAATTTAATAATTAATTTCATATAACGATCGCGCCCTTACCCGTATTAATCGAGTCGGCTTTATACCCACTAAACCTTCACTAGCCATCAAGAAGCGAAGTGCTCTCACATAAAATGCTCAAATCGGTGTAAATAAAATAATAAAGGGAGATTTATTTCAATATTTTCATTACAACAAAGTACATTATATGGCCCCTGAGAGCCGCGCTTGAACCGTATTTCTTGTTGGCGTTTATATCAAATTATGCACTAAAACGATGTTTATTATAAATCTTGTCGGATTACAAATTTAATTTTATGAGTATCGATTAGGATGGTTTATCGGCATGCCTTGGCTAATTTTGCGTCTTTTATTTATTTATTTATTTACTCTTTATTATACTATACAAAAAAGAGGAATACACAGTTACATACATAGAAGAAGTATAGCACAAAAGGCGGCCTTATCACTACACAGTGATTTCTTCCAGGCAACCATTGGGCATAAGGTAAGAATCAGAGTTTTATAAAAGGCTGGGCAAAAGAGTTAAAATCTCTGCTCCCACTATTTAACTGCTGAAGATGTTATGCAGCAGAATTACCCTCTGTCGCCGCTTATGACACCCACGGGAAATGGGGTGGCGACACACGTATTTTAACTGTAATTAATTTTGATAATAATTAATTCCTATGTTGATATGAGTCCTATGTAAATTACTTTAATGTCTTCTATTAAAAGTTTACTTGCATTTTATTGGTGCAAAAGACAAAGCAAACTTTGTATACTAGCTAGAATATAATTCACTGACCTTCCATTGACTCCATGTACTTACAATAGCGATAAGGTTCAATCCGAAGCAATTACTTAGAAAAAATGTGTAATATTAATTTAATGGTGTTTTTATCGGACCATCGGCCACGGTCTGTTAAGGTGAAGACGTGGATTTATCGGACGGTGTGTATTGTTAAAAAAATTGTTAAATGTAGTACATTTATTTAGAACACTTTTACTATGTAAAAAAAATACAAATGATTATCAACCCATCCTTAAGACTACACTATGCAAATGATTACTTACTAATTTTGAATCCTGTTATCAAAAATAAATTATGTATTCTGTGTAGCGATGAGTGGACTTTAAGGATCTAGATAATAATATTTTTGTAATTTAGATGTAAGTATACAATAAAGAGTATTTCATTCATTCATTCATTCAATATTTCTATTGCGATAAATAAAATGTATGTAATAAATCCTGGTAAGTAGAGGATGGACGTCTATTTTAATTTATTTTAAACTAGCTGTGACCCCGCGGTTTCACTCACATTTTCTGCCGAATCGGTCCAGCAGATCTCGACTTATAAGTGTTGTAACAAACTCTTCGTTTTATATATATATAGATGTAAAAGTGTGTTGTGTGTTTGGACGTTTGTGTATCAATCACGCCGCAACTCCTGTAGCGAATTTGATAAAAATTCGTAGATAAGCTTGCTGGCGTCCATATTTTTTATTGACCCGAAACTAATGCGAGCACAGCCGCGGGCTTAAATAATAATAGAATATATCTTACATTTATTATAATACATTTCATTAATTCATTTATAATAAGAATATGAAATGAAAAATAGACTTTTCATCTTAATGAAAACAGAGCCCTCGAAATACATGTAAAAACCGTGCCTTAACAAAAATGGCGCACTCACGCTGAAGTTGTTGTGTTTTTGTTGGCAGATCTACGCAATTGATGGACGATTGTACGACTTGTCTATTTAGTCATTGATAACTGAACGTACGCTTAAACTTTTTGTGTGAAATGTTATAAAGAAGGTATTTGACCACCAATAGTACGGGACAAAATGTTCTGAGAGACAAGATGTTCTTATGCATTGAATTAGACTTTTTTTCACTAAATGTTTATAATAAAATAATTTTTTAATTATTTTCACTTAAATAATGAAAAAAATAAAACAAAATTACACTATTTCAACTATTTATTTGTTAAAGAAATAGTGTAAAAAAGTCTTTAATTCAATACTTTAAATCCATTTCCACCAGTCACAGTACAATTTATCAAGTATAGGGTGTTCTTAGTTTCGAAATCTTTTTATATCATTTATTTTATTTAAGTACATAAATTACGCAATGATTTAATGAATGAACGTTAGTTTTCCCTAGCAAAAAAAGAAAATAAACAGTAAAACCCAAAAAAAAAATCATAAATAAGTTTTTTTTTCTTTATTTTATTAGGTGCATTTATACCTTTTGTATGCAATTAAGTTTTAATCGTGAACTAAGCAACATAAATTTAAACGATTACATATTCTTAAACGATATTCTAAAATAAGAAGTCGATGATATTTAAATTAAATAAATATTTCAAACACAACCGTCTCTACTCTACTTACTAGGATTTATTACATACATTTATTTTATCGCAATATAAATATTATTATCTAGATCCTTAATGTCCAGTCATCGCTACACAGAATACATAATTTATTTTTGATAACAGGATTCAAAATTAGTAAGTAATCATTTGCATAGTGTAGTCTTAAGGATGGGTTGACAATCTTTTATAATATTCTTGGATTTTGAATGTTTGTATTTATTTATTTTAGTAAATCGAAGTGATTTTCTAAATATTAAAATAATATTGTCAACCCATATGATTGATTTAATAATGTAATCGATATTTTTCAGAAACATTCAGATGTATAAAATATTTTAATAAACTATTTATAGATCATATTTTTGTATTATTTGTTTTCTTTTTCACTCTCTTACCTAAATACATTTAAAATATTCTTTTAAAGTTATAATATAATACGCAATAACTAAGGAATTCAAACTACCCGCATCCATAATAAATCCTTCAAAATTTTTGGGCGACAAACGGGAAGTCATTGTATAATACTAAAATTCCTTTACATTATGGTCACCATATTCGAGGAAGACACGTGGTACATGTTAACATATGTGATGAGTCAGCATTACCAGAACCAGCTCAACGCGCATTGTTGGGCTCGAAGCCGAAATGCGGCCGAATATCTGTACGATTCAAATTTTATAATCATTGTAAAATTGTGGTTATTATACGATGAAAATCCGAATTATTGAAAATTGTGGTTACCATACGATGAAATTCCGAATTGTTGTAAAATTGTGGTTACTATACGATGAAATACGGAATTATTGAAAATTGTGGTTACCACGTCATAATCTAAATAGTGACTAAGGCCCTATTCTATAAGGCTGGCTACACACATGCTGAATTTTCAGGATCTGGATTAAGATTCTTAATTTAGAAAGGCCAGTATACTATACAATATCTGCTTGCTCCACACACATCCTGATTTTTTCAGATTCTGAATTTCTTAATCGACCTGTAAGGATCTGAAATCAGATCCTGAATTCAGACAGACATTCAGCATGTGTGAGGCGGGCCTAAACGACGGAACGTCATAGTATGACAGACACGAATCGTTTTCATTAACGAGCGGTTATATTCAACCAATCGCAACCAAGTTTTTGTAGTTATGTTAACGCCACGTTTAATATAATATGCTTATGTAAGTATCTGTATCTTATATGAATATGTATAAGTACTAACTGAGACCTACGGTTTCACCCATGTAGTGTTTCATGTTAGGTAACTATAGCCTCTCTTACGAATGTGCCTATCATAATAAGAAAGAATTTGTCAAACCCATTCGAAATTTTCCAAGTTTTTGTTTAATTAGGCAAATAAAATTACCGCTATTTATGACATTTTAGACTTATAAAAACTATCATGAGATCATTATCTGAAAATGTATCTCAGATAACATCCTTCTTCTCCTTTTTCGAAGAACCTTTAACCTTATTAGAGAGACTTTTGTGAATTTTCTAAAGCCATACAAATATTTTGTACTATATCTTTCCACTATCCTATTGTTAGCTTTAAGATTTGGTGTGAAAAAATCATTTATTCATTCATTCATATAAAAAAAGCTTTAATTAATACACAGCGGATACTTGCTCCCAATTTGTTAGCAGTACAAATATCCGAAGTAATTGATACGTCAAAACAAGCGATAAATCAAACATCGACGTTTCTATCTGTAGATGGAAAAACTTTGATTTATTACAATCCGTTGGTATTTGCGAATGAGACGTGAGTTTTCTGTTTTTGTATAATAATTAATGTTTTAAACTACTAATTTTTTTTAACTAGATCGTACAAGGAATATAATCATTTTATAGTAGGTAAATAATCATAAGTAACCCTACCCTATATCAAAGGTACTTTAAATTCAAAAGTGGGTGATACTATATGAGTCAAGGTAAGGAGATACTTGGTAAGAAATATACACACAGATGGAAAAGAAATAGTAGCATATTATATGCCACTATGCCTTCTACCAAATGGAAACGAAAAGGTAACTTCCTCGATACTCCCCTTCCCTTTAAATACCTTTCCCTTTACCCGTCTTGAGACTCTAAAAGCACAAACAACTCTTACCTTATGAATCCTTAACATGATTATTTACCAAAACAACTAAATATAACAACATCTTTTGAAATCAACTAAAAATTAAATTTAAAAATCGCTTAAAAAACGTTACACAAACTAAACCGTCAATATACTATCAAAACTAAATATAAGCTTAACCGTACGTAATAAATAATGTATAAAATTTCGCATGTCACTCCGTACCCATAGAGCAATACATTATTCTTACCGGTCCCGCTATGATGATGGACAGACATACTGACATGTGTCGAAATTATTCACGATATACATGGGGATTAATAAATTTGGTGCGATTCATGGTGTATAGCTCTAATTTTATTAAAAAAATGAACAGGCTTTTTTTTGCAACAATATGTCGAAAATAAAAGTTGATCGCGTTTTATTACGGTAAAATTTGATGAAGGGAAATTAACAAAAAAACAATAAATTAAATATCAAATAAATAGCATAGGCGCTTTGGATAGCATGCTGGTAGGCGATAACATTAAAAAAATATATTTTACTAGGGGTTGATCAAAAATATGTAAAAAACATGTTATATGTGCAGTCGTCAGCTGCATACTGCTAGAACACAGATTAATAATCACGTCGGAGCCATAAAGGTAGGGTTGCAAAATATTTGTTAGGAGAGAAGATTTTGTGAATAAATGTTGTGTCTAGGAAAAGATCGGATGTTTCATTATATATTTCTTTTGTACTGGCAAATATTATATTACATACTGACACCGTATTCTTAAAAAAATGACAGTGTATTATTATTATTGTATATATGACCAAATATTTGACTGATTCCTGATTCGAATGACATAATATTATATTAATTAGTTTTGACACTTTGTTCTTAATGTAATTGTATGTAATATGACATTGTAATCTTTATTATATGTTTAATTGTTATTTAAATATTTGAAAGAATTTAAAGTGTAAACTGTCTAACGAATTGGTACTGAGTCATGACTGTAATGTTAGATAATAGTTTCTATGAATAAATAAATAAATAAATATTGATTATGTGACTTTATATCATTATGGTATGGGGATTACTGAGGCGAGTTATAAGTGAACGTAACCTAAACTTACATGCCAGCAAATTTTTAGACATATTATATTACTAGCGACCCGCCCCGGCTTCGCACGGGTGCAATGCTGATATACTATCGCGGAGTTTTCTGTAGACCTTTTCATTGTGTACAATACTTAGTACATTATTTTGATAAATCTCGTAGGATTCAGCCTGCGTTTGCAATGTAAGCGGAAAAAATTTAATTATTTGCGACATCACATTAGAAACCTCAAAAATAACAGTATTTGTCCAGTTATCTATTTAAAAAAACCGCATCGAAATCCGTTGCGTAGTTTTAAAGATTTGAGCGTTCATAGGGACATACAACATGACACATGACAGAAAAAGCTACTTTGTTTTATACTATGTAGTGATGTCGCTACATAACCGACCCCCCCTCCCCCCTCTCTTAACAACCCTAGCGCAAACGCAAAGCGTTGTGAAAGTGATGTACATACACAAGATTGACTCCTGTACCACTAAAAATATATTGAAAAAGCCTCTTAACCTAATCATAATAAAAAGCTTAATTGTTCTACGTACTAAAAGTGATGGAAACGAGGAAAACAAATTTAACTAAAGGTAATAAAAGCGTACAGAGAACTCATTTGTGCAGACATCAGGCTGCAATAGACACGCTGTGATAGCTCACAACTTGATACCAGTCGTACGTCATGCGATGTAGAGCTACGAAGGTGTAGAGGGAACGGAGTGACGTTTTTAAACGTCGAAAAGTGTATAGATTATGTACCTACTTACGAACTTATGTGACGTTTACATAAAGATGACGTTTTATTAATTACATATTAATAATTACAAATGACAATTAAATACTATGCTGGCAGTAAGGTATTCGAAACATTGTATGATATGGTATGAAAAAAAACTTTGCAAAAACCGTTATAATATTTAATTTAGTCAAAATATTTTCATAATGCCTATCGTCATCTCCTTTACTACGTAGTATTTTTGTCATCATTTCTTTCCTTATTCCTTCCTTTTTAAGGCAGCGCTTACTTTAATGTCGCTGTCGATAAAAACGATTTTTATAAAATATATACTGAGTAATAAAGGACCTCTATTCCTTGTTAACTCACACAAGTTCATCGGCCCACTGGAATGCCACACCCCGCATCGCAGAAACATAATTAGCTTGCTCATCTCAACACATCGTAATACATCACGTCTATTGAACTAACACTACCGCGCATTTGTAACTGCCCCATAGAAAACCGGCAATGGACTGCGTGGTAGGCGATAATCACTCTTATTGATTTGTGCATTGCGAACGTGGTATAATTAATTTGCGATGTTGATATGATAGCGTAAGTTTTGGAATGAGTGAAGAATGGATGTCAAATAAAAAAACTTGAATTGAATTTTAAAGTGTAATAAAGCTTTATTTTTACATTAATAAAATTTTAATATGTTTAAACGTTGGGAAAATTATTATATATAAAAATATTGGTTTTGAAAACATCCGAGTCTGAGGTGATTTCTTTTATGAATATTTTTAGGGAATTAATTTATTATGATCAGTTGAAATACATATTAAGCAGTTAATTGTTGCTGTTTGTTTATAGAATTGCTTAGAATGACATTTGTTACCGACAAATTCCGATTTATTACTACCCACACGTAACCGCTCGTTCAATAATTTTTACCGCCCCTTTAATTATTTTTTTTAATTATATATTCACTGATCCATTTCATTATTTTTTATTACTCATTTTTGTATATTTCACTGCTTTCAACTCCTAATTTTAAACTAAAGCCATTTTTTAAAACTGTCTTTTATCAATCGTGTATAAAATTAGAATTTATACTTCTATGCCTTAAGGAATGGCATCAGTAGAAATTTGACATTTTGACAAACAATACTATTGTTATTATTGTCATGCTATATTCCACGTGTATTTTCATAATAAAACTAAAATATTCAAAAGTCAGTCATTAAGCCCTCATTCAGTGTATCAGTTACATAATATATTATGACATTTTTATGTCTGTTTTCGTCTCGAATAACGAAAAATCGCATAAATTAGACATTTCTATTTTATAGGCATATTTAGTGACAAATTTGTTTAACGACGGCTGTAGACTGATACAGATCTGAGATTCTTGTCTTGTATTTATGCGAAATCTAATATTAATTTAGTTTGAATAGCTGTTTAATGTCTATTACTAACGATTTCTAAATTTTAAGGTACTTTGATTCTATTTAAATAGACTTTTTTTCAATATAATAACTATTACACAGCTAATTTATATTTTGTATTGTTACCTCTTGATGGAACTGCATCTTGATTGATTTGTACATTAAAATAATTCACTAGTTCCACATTCATATATTTTCTACACTATATAAATTATTTATCACAAATAAGACCGGTTTCGAACACCATCTTCAGTAATTTACAATATTACACAGCTGTTTAATAAAAGTTTATACAATATACATCGTGTCAATAATAGTACTGAAACGGGAGAACTAATTGGATGATCTTCGTTGACAGCTGAAAGTGTAGATAACTTTGCAAAGTGACCAAGGATCAATTATCAAACCGTTTTCGTATTGGATATAGTGTCCAATGAAAATGACGTCACAAGCACCTAATAAAATTTATCGACATCGCAACTCATTTTGAGAGATGTTTTTGTATCGATTATTTGAAATTTCTTAATATCGATACAAATAGTTCAGATGCATCATAGGCGCCGTTAAACCCCGTAATATGATTTCCACTCATGTCAATACGGAATAACAAATCTGTTTATTTTTAGTTAATATCAAATTCTGGTGTGCAACCAGAGATAGTTGATGACTAGAGGTGTCAAAATTAGCCAATATACGATACAAATGGTAAGTGATCTAGCAAATGTGTTCCTACATGTTCTCGTTCTTGTTCAATTTCCCCTGTTACCTAATTATTCAAACCACGCTTAGATACATTCTTTACAAGGTAATATATTATTCGATAACCCCAAACATTTCAACTAAAATGAATTAAATACATCCGCATCTGTCATTCTGAACGAAATTTAAAACTGTCATTAAGAACTTTAATGATACCTATAAATTTTTATATTCTTCAAATTTTACGAAAACGTGTTAAGAAAAGCTGATTTAATTTTTGTCTTTATATATACCATTCTATTCAGTTGTAATTCCTTGTATAATTAATTTAA
Source organism: Phoebis sennae (assembly GCA_001586405.1). NCBI lineage: Eukaryota > Metazoa > Arthropoda > Insecta > Lepidoptera > Pieridae > Phoebis > Phoebis sennae. Next base: position 190,804 of record LQNK01000175.1, on the reverse strand, counting down.
AGACACTACCGAGATATGTTTTTGCGCTTAAATTTGCTAAGCCAAAAACTGACATAAAATAGTATACATAAAAAGTAAAATTATAATGGTAGCATATCATGAACTATATACATAAAAGGCACAAATTATACAATCAATAACTGCTTAAAATTATTATCTACTAGTTGTGCCATAGTGTGTAGAAAAACAATACGAATTGTGGTCTCAAATTAATCTACTTAAAATGATTGAAAAACCAGGGAGCTTATTCCTAACTTCCTTCCTCATAGTTTAGGATTTAGCCGTGAAAGCCCTCTTCAAAACTTAACTTTGTATATTTTCATTGACATCTCGTATTTTGCACAGTGAAAGACCGAAACGCGTTAGCACTATATCACATCAAAAATATAATCCCAATTCGTAAAGTACAATTTATTACAAGCATGTACAATCGAGAGCCCAATAAATTATCTTCTGACAGGATCCTTAAATCTGCAGCGAGGTCATGCGCGAAAATGCCAATGATTTCGATAATTTAATATTACTTTTTATTGCTTGTTTTATGCGAGCGGTGACTTATGGTTTAGTGGGTATGATGCGTAATTTCGTTGATGTTTCGTTGTGACCGGATAACGATGGTCAATAATTTGATTAGCAATATTAAAGCTTACCAATTACGAAATGTAGAGCTTACTTTGAATAGCTTTTTCCAGGAGTTTTTACGCGCCTAATACTTAAATGTCTTTAAAAGTCGTCCTCATGTCTATTTTCTTTCCCTTTAACTCGTTAATAAATGTCCTAAATTAGCTGTTAATAATAGTATAATGTAAACCTTTTCTTTTATTATATATGTATTTGATTTATTCATATTATTGGATATTCAATAGTTATATGTATTTTTTTTTATAATCGCGTTGCGCAGCTATTATTCCATTTTAAATAATACCTTCTAACTCTCTAACCCACGGGTTGCCTAGAAAAGATTGCTCTGTAGCGATAAGTATGACGGTAAATGCCGTAAAAATAGTCTACACTTTCAAAATACTACTAATATTTAGAAGTAAATAGCCTGTCAGCTGTGCAGGTGTAGTATAGATTAATAGGCTGGTACCGCTAACACATCCGCGACTGCTCAAATAGTTCCGCTAAATAATAACTCTTAGGTTAGTGGGCCATACGTTTATACTATGATTAGTTACAGTTGCTTACAGTTGCTTCTGGTCCAAGATTCGATTCCATATTATCGTTTGTATTTACTAATGTAGCAAAGAGGAAATGGTTGTTAATTAATAAGTCAATTTTAAACTGCTAAGATTTTTGCGAAAGTGTAGGTAATTTAAAAAAATAGGAATAGATATTAGACAAAGACTACCTATAATACTATAAAATGTGAATAAAACATTATTTAAATTCACCTTAACATTTAAAACTGTGTAGTTTATTGATTATCTTAAAATTGACGATAGTTATATTACGTTGTTTTCAAGTATGTGTGTATAATAAAGAACATTCATTCATTCATTGAATTTTATTACTATTAAACCTTTAAACATTTATATGTAAGGGGGCAATGACTCAATTTTATACCCACCAAAATAACATTTATATTCGAATGTAATACACCAATTAGTATGACAAGCAGACGGACAGAGTCCTGTTTATATATCACTCACGTATAAGACAAATAAAATACATATTGTTAGTACGGAATCGCAAAAAACTGTCATCGACACAAAACAATGCTTGTACATTTATCGAAGGTTATGAATATAGGTAAATGAACAAATGAAAACAAGACAATTGAATTTATTGTACCTATACCGAACAATGGTAAGTCACCTTGTGTATGAAAAACCAAAGATACATTGGACATCTTAATCTACAGTAATATTATAAAAAAAACTTTGTTTGTAATGAATAGGCTCAAAACTACTGGACCGATTTTAATAACTCTTTCACCATTCGAAAGCTACATTATCCACGAGTAACAAAGCCTATATTTTAAAGGCTATCTATATAACATTGTGCTACGGGAGCGTAGTCGCGAGGATCAGCTAGCCTACACTAATATTAAAAAGAGGAAAACTTTGTTTGGAGGAATAGGTTCAAAAAGTAAGTATTAAAAATTCTTTCACTATTCGAAAGCTACATTATCCACGAGTAACATAGGTTATATATCATTATGCTACGGGAGCGAAGCCGCGAGAAACAGCTAGTCATATATAAAATCGTGGAAATATCGACACCCAGACTTCTTTTCAAAGTTATAATAATATCGTTTTTATTTTTAACAAATCGTCCCTGAAACTAAACTAAACCGCTGAGCCGATTTACATCACATTTTTAAAAAGATTGCCTGAAACTTGACAAAGGATATAGGATAGTTTTTGTCCCGGAATTCCCAAATAAAGTTCGCAAAATAGCGGGGTACAGTATAAAATTTATAATATTATTACAAAGTAGGCGAAGCATAATCAAAGTACCTTTTAATTGATCGAAATTCATAGAACCGGTAATTGTGTCGTAAAAACCTCCGGAGATTAGAAAACTCGTAAATTCCGATGTCTCGATCGATTTTATGGTAGGTAATTGAAGATTATTTTAATAATAAAAATATTTTTTTACCGCACGTTAAATTTCAAGCAATAAAAACACTATAAATGTCATAGATTTTGATGAGGCGAAATAATTTTTATCGGAAAATCTATGGATATTAAATGGCAAAGAACGGACTGTGTTCTTTAAAAAAATCCAGCCTCTTTTTTTAGTGAAATGAAATAGCTACGAAAAGCTATTAATTTATTACAACAACTTTTTAACGGATATTAAACGCAGTAGTTATGAGTAGGCCCTCCACCCGGTGCCGTATTATCGTTGAATTTTGGGACACCCTGTATGTATTTGATTTATTCATATTATTGGATATTCAATAGTTATATATATATTTTTTTTTATAATACGTGTCTCATTCATTTGTATTGCTGAATAAATGTCTTTTTCTTTCTTTCTTTCTTTCTTTTCCTTCACAGCGTGCGTGATCACTTGTGATTGAGATGAAAACTATCCGAAACGACGGACTATTAATATTAGCTTAACTTTTAATATAAGCAAAATCTACCCGATGTAGGGAAAAAATGAAATAATAGCTTAATTATTCTAAAATCCTATCTCGCGACTAAATATTTACAATCATTACTTCACTTACGATTGACGGTACCAGTATATATTTTTAAATTTATTCTAATTCCTAATTCTAATACTAATATCCTTTTTTCCTTAGACTTATTCCTAATATTCCTTATCCTAATAATATTATAAATAGAAAAGTTTACATGTTTGTGTGTAAATCAAGCCGGCACTACTGGACGGATTTAGATCAAATTTCTCACAAAATTCATTGCTAGATTAATACTTTCTATCGGGTAGAAAACTCCTAGTTAAGTGAACATTTTTCTTATAAATTCTTAAAAGTGGTTTTTACGACGAATTTTGTAAGCTTAAATATTTAATTTAAATGGAAAACTAAAACACTTATCCAGTTTCTGATGTTAATTTGAACGATGATAATAGCTTTATAAATGTTATTTAATATGATATTAAAATCAGTAATATCCACCTAATTGACTTTTAAACTGTCTAAGCTCTGTATTTACGATTTTATTCGCGTTTCGATTGATTTTTTAAACAATTATGGAATTCTTGGTTTTTAATCTATCTATACATATAATAAAATCGTAGACTAGCCGTGTCTGTACATTTAATATTTTCAAGAAAAAAATAGTGTTTCATGTTTCATTTATGATTCTGAACTCAAAACAATGATTTTTAGAATTTTTGTCTGTTTGTCTGTTTGTCGGGCGTTTGTACGCAGTGAACTTCGAAACGGCTTAACCGATTTTAATACGGTTTTCGATTATGTATTACAGCTAGCCCCCCGGAGGTTTTAGTGTTTGTTTCATTCAAATCGGTTAACAAATAAAAAAGATATGAGGGTTCAAATGATCCATCAAAACACATCATCAATGCGCGTAGGTACATTAAATTTAATCTTTTAAGTGTTATTTAAAGCACTTTTTATTGATAAATGTAGCCTTATCTTGATCTCGAAAGTTGATTACGATAATGGCGGATAATCACAACAAAGAGTAACCAACATGCAGAAGATATTGTTTGCGTCCATAAGCAAATATGTGTTAAATCCATGGAAACATCAACTCTTTTATTCTGAGAGTACACGACAGATTTCCAAAATTTAAATATTTTGGAAAAAAAATAAAATAGAATTATTAGAATTATATAAAACTGAACAGTGACACTTTTGTAATATTGAATATAGGATATACTTTGAACTTAAACCTTTTACTAGATATATTTTTACAAACGTACGATTCTAAATCTTAAAAATTCTCATACCGCCTCTACTTCAAAAATTCACAAAGTAAAGAAATTTGTAGTCCACGCGGGCGAAGCCGCGGGCGGAAAGCTAGTAAAATAAAATATTCTTAATTCTTGCGTTCTTTAAGTACATTAAATAAATATTTCATCCTATTTATATATTTATATTTAAGTTTGTGTGTAAAAACGCCTCAACTACTGTACGAATTTTGATAAAATTTCATACACAGAAAACACAACATTAGAATAAATGGTGGTGTTAAAATTAATATCTTAACAAGGTCACTACAACAATTCGTTTTCTATATAAAATACATCCTGCTAATACTATAAATGCGAAAGTTTGTAAGTTATATATGTATGTGTGCTTCACTCTCACGTAAAAACTACTAAATCGATTGTGATGACACTTGGTTATTTAGGTAAGGATCCAGATTAACATATAGGCTACTTCTAATTCCGGAATTCCTATGAGTTCAGAAATGATATACGCAAGTGAAACCGCGGTGTGCGGCTAGTATACATATAATTTACGTTTAATGTTAAATTCCTTTGCCATTATTAGACGGTAAGCGGCGATAGCAATAATTACAGCTATTAATATAAAATTGTTAACTTTCTCCCCATTTTCCATGCTACAGAAGTTTATAGCGTCATAAAGAAGGCTTACTTTAATCGGGTGTTCAATCAATAATGTTTCAGCTATTTTGTATAAATTTAGGTTTCAAATTATGGTAACGAAATTAATTTAAATTACTTACAGCATTATGTAGTGTATTTTTTCACATTAAATAGAAGACATACCTGTAACAAAAAATTGAAATTTATAAGTAAATAAAGTATTGCATTAAAAATCAAAAACCAATAAATAAAAGATCATTTCTCATTTCTAAGATAATAAACGTGTCCATAAGTCATAAAAGTAATATTGTTATTAAATGTAATGATTAAACTTAATTTTGATGAATGTATGCCGTATAAATTGATAGATATTCGTATTCCTAAACAGCAACTTAAATTTTAAATTATCATTATTAATAATTTAAGTATTGAATTAAAGACTTTTTTATCACTTTTTCCACTATTTATTTTAATACTTTATTTAATTACAACCTAGACTACCTGATGATGAATTCTCGAAACCGGTTGTAATTAAATAAAGTTTTTAAATAAATAGTGAAAAGTCTTTAATTCAATAGTTAAATTCCATTTCCACCGAAGAAGTCACAATACAATCTATCAATTATATTAATATTTTAATCTCAACACTGTCTCAGAAACAAAAAATCATCAAACGATTTATTTGATTAATTATTATTAAACTCACGCTAAAGTGTGAAATGTCATGTTTAAAACTGTTAACCTTTTAAGCACCGCATTTCGTATAATTCTCCCGTTAAGACAAATATTACAAACAAACACTTAAATCTCCGATGATTTATACATTAACTACGAATCCCATAAACATATAAATATTTCAATTTGTCAAGAACATCTCAATATTAATGAGCATTGTTGAAATAAATTGTTGGTTAGTTAACTGCTGCTTTTATTACCGTTGTCGTCGTAAATGCACTAACCGTTTGTGTGAATTATAACTCGACGTAAAATTACATTTAACAATACTATTGTAGACATATCCATACTCATACCGAGAGACCGAAGTCTCCGATCGGAGGTGGCCGCGAGAGTATGTCTATGTATTTATGCAAGTAATAAAAGTATCGTTTAACAGATGTTGATAAAATTTTGTGAGTAAATAGTTGAGACTTTAGACAAAATCTTAAGTTCGAACATCAGCGAAGTCGGTAAGGGGAGGTAACGAAGATAGGGCGAGTTTTATACAAATATACGTAACTGTGGTCTCAAATGAAAGGTCTAGATGTATACATTGCAACGTACATTCAGACTTAGCTTGAAGCTACTTGTATTATAATGTGAGGATGTTTTTAAAACGCCCTTAACTTCGAAACTATTGGATGAATATGGAAAATTCCGATTATGATTAGTAGGTGTTCCAACACCGTCAACTTCCAGACTTAGGGCTGCTATTGAGACATTTTGTTAGAAAGTCTCAATAACATTTTTTTGCTCTATTAGATAGTAACTAGTGAGTTTACACTACATTATGTCAAACTTTTGAAATGCGTAGCATTTGTGTAGGTATTACAAATCAAGTACATAACACAAATTTGAGTTTTAATAAGTTAATTTATTAAATAAACTCTCAATAATTCTAAAAATTATATTTCCGGTAAAACAATCATTTCGTAAGTTTTAATTTCAAAATCAATAATTGCGTTTAAATGAATCAAAGGCTCGAAAATTTAAAAACGTGTTGGTTTATTTGTGGTTAAACGAGTACAATTTAATAATTAAGGTGTAATTTTGTATCAATTAAAAATTAGAAATGATAGTTTAGTCTCGCTGGTCAAGGAATAGGATAACGAATTGCTAATAGGTGCATACGTTTGATGTGCCGCCTTAAGGCGAAGCCTAATAGTTAAGGCATGTGTAATTGATGTAGAAATAATATTTACTTTCTCACCGAAATTAACAATACTAAATCCCGAAATTACGCATGATTAATTTATTAGTACTACCATAAAAATTATATAAGTAGACTGGTAGATTGATTGATAAGAATTGATTTGAATGATTGACTGGAAGAAATTGCTTCATAGCAAGGCCTTTCTGTAAAAAGTTGTTTAGTATGTAATTTCTTATTCTTAATTGTTTTCTCCGTAATATTTGTACAAAAAAGTAATATTGATAAATATGAGGAGAACCTATTTTCTATTTTTATAAATACTCATATCTGCTATTTGAATTCTCCTGTTGCAATTCCATTCTTTTTGTATCTTTCATACTTACATACATAATGAAAATCAAAAATACCGCATATTTTTTTTATTTCAGAATTTTAGTTATTATTAGCTTTCCGCCCGCGGCTTCACTCTCGTGGACCCGGCAATTCGAATTTTTCTCGCCGTAAAAACCATGCTTCAACGGACATTTAAAAAAAAGAATTGTCCAAATTGGTCCAGTCGTTGTTGAGTTATGCGCCAACACATTTTGCAATTCATTTTTATATATAAGACTAGCTTTCCGCCCGCGGCTTCGCCCGCGTGGGCTACTAATTTCTGTATTTTTTAGGACCGCTCATATATGCGCATGTCTATAGTGTTTCTTATAATTTTCTATGGAAATAGGTTTCACCAAAATCTCACAGTGCGCGCGCCTCTTCCAAATACAGAAAATTGTAGCACACGCGAGCGAAGCCGCGAGCGGAGAGTTAGTTATTTTTTGAAGGTTTTTGAGAATTTATTGAGTGTTTTACCGTATTTATACGCTAAGAGTATAAAAAGACATGACTGCAAGTCCACCAAAATCTCACATTGCCACGTGGTATGACATTTTCACGACTTTAGAAGCATATATCGCCAAAAATATTTAATTTAGCAAATAACGCATTTAGGAACCTTTATTTCATTTTTAAAGACCTATCTTATGACATCAAATTTAATGATGTATTCTTTAATTTATTTTTTTACCCTCCGTTTACATGTATGGAAAGCCACCCCTTAAATTATTTTTTTCAAATAAAATGTAGCCTATAATTTGCATCGAATATTGATCTATCAGCATGTGAAATTTTATCAAAAACTGCCCAGTGGTTATTACGTGATTGACGCACATACAAACAGATAAACAGACAAACAGACAAACAGACAAACAGAAAAAAAAATTCTAACCATGATTTTGGTATCTATAGAACATACATATTGCATACCAATTACTCTTTTTGAAAAATATTCAATGTACAGAAATGGTTCGGTTACTGTTTTATTATATGTATAGATTAAAGGCAACAAATTCGTAGCATCACAAATACGCTCACCAGCTGATACAAAAAACCGACATTAATAAAAAAAGTTCGATAAAATACTCCAAGATCATTCTAATATGATTTATGTACCCCGCCTTAACCGGATCAAAAAATTCAAAGCGATGTTATTAGAAATCAATCACCGTTACTCTGATTGGCCAATTTATTCATAGTTCCCATGGTAACAGACACCGCAACGTAATTTATTTGTTCACACGAACAATTATTGAATTTCAGACCGATTATATGACTTGTCAATGCATATAATTCAATTTTACGGTGCACGAATGGTAAATTTGTAATCGATTTATTTTTATACAAAATTTATAAATTTTACGGTTTAAAAATTATATTTTTTCGTTATCTCACGATGTAACACTTTAACAATATTTATTAACTAACAATACATACAATACTGCATTCAGTACTAAAGTTCATGTTTTATTAATAGAAAAAGAATATTGTTATGTTGTAATAATTAATGTTTGTAAATTACGCTACAAATGATCAAATTGTACAATAACACCAATAAATACATATAAAGAAAGAAAGAAACTAGGCTTATACATATATTTTACTGAGAAAAGCCCATGAAATAAACAAAACAAAATTAATAAATAGATGTGTACATAATTGGTGCGAAATAGTTCATATATTGTTCATAAATTGAATACTGCATCCAAAACTTCATCTGAACTTTAATTACTTTTTAATTCGGATTTATTTTTAAAATTTTTATTACAAGCATACTGATCATACTTTTAGCATCAAATGAGTTTAAATTTTTATCTTATCGGTTGAATTATCTGTCTGTGTGTCTGTGTCTAAACCACTAAACCGATTTGGTTGAAATTTTGTACAGAGATTGTATGAAACCCGAGAAAGGACTTAAGATAGGTTTTATCTCTTTTTATTATTTGTTTTATTTACAAAAATATTCTGAGCCGACCCTGAATAAAGAAACATGTCTGTAAATAAATATGTACAAAGTATCTAAGTCATTGAGGTGACAACGATTTAGTATAATTACTTAAAATTACGTCAAATCACGCGATGAACGAATTAAAGTAAATATCGGAATTATTATTTGATGGCTAACAAAAATGGCTGACGCATTATAAATTGTATAAGGTGTAATTTATATAATTATAGTCATTCGGTGTTGCCTCATAGTATTATATATTTGCAGTGTTGCAACTTGCAAATTATCTGTGTGGGCCTTGATCCTTAATTTGGTATAAATGCAATTAAATATTTTTTACGTCGATCGTTTTAGTAATACTAGTGTCTCACGGTTGTGCACGCGTAAAATTCAACTATTATTATAAAATTCAAATAGTATTCAGTTTTGAAAATATGATCGCTTCAACAAACATAATATTTTATATATGTATGTATGTATTGTATTTTATGTAATTACATAATATAGTTTTTAATTGTTTTTCATGCTGCACTACCTGCTCCTTTGAAACTACATTACGCCTAAAGGTTGCCTGGCAGAGATCGCCTAGAGCGAAAAGGCCGCCTGTTGTACGATGTTCTATGTATGTACTCTTTAATCGTATAATATGTATTTTTAAGTATAATAAAGCATTTCTATTCTAAAATTTTTGTTTAACATATCGGTATTTTTTCTTTGAAAGAAAATAACGCTTAATTTTACTGCTCTGTATTGTGTGTTAAATTTAATTACCATAAAACATTTTCTCATTAATAAAAGGTATAAAAATCATAAATTGATGTCTCCATTAATTCGAAATAGCTTCTATATAACAAACTGTAATGATATAATAACACACCTAGTGCTGATTTTCGTTAGATAAGTTTTTATGAATTCGTTTACTGTGAACGGGCGGATCGCAACCAGTGTTCGGACTTTGATAGCTAAATTAAAATTTAATCTACTTACGAGATCAATAATTTTCAAGAGTTAAACATGTGTACTAGAATATCAAACACGTACTGCCTAACGTATACAATTTAATGTTATGCAACGTTAACGTTTACGCATCTATTTTCTACGCAATCGAACTACATTTTTAAATAAAGAAACACGTTAGTCAGTGTTAAAAAGCCATATCTAGGGGGAAAGTATAGATATGTTATATCCATAGAAGACTACCGTAAAAAAATGCGACCATCAAAGACAATGTCGTCTTTTGACACTCACTTCATTGTTGAATTTTAACTCTTTTATTTTCGACTTCTTACCTATGATATGATAGTTTCCTTTTATATTTTTATTTGCAGAATGGTTCGTGCATTTTCTAATTACACACAAAGGCATTTTATAGCTTTTTGTCGTAACCAAGCCACCATAGCTATGTAAAGTTCTGTTAACAATCGTTCGTAACCAAGGGAGTGTACATATGTATCAATTAGAGATCTCAAAATTAGCGTGCTAGTAACACATCTATAGTTATATAATGTGACTGCTCCTATGTGAAACAAATCAACCAGTTAAATAAGAATCAAGAAAAGTAATATTTTGACTATTCATAACGTACCTAAACCCCGAAACCATGACATTACCAAGGTCAGTCATAATTGGTCTATTCAGCCTCAAATTTTATTCGTCATTATGGCTCTCCGGTGTAATGATATGGGCCCAAATTATAAGGCACGGCGCAGCATATATTAACGAGCCTCGCTATTGCTATATCATTTTGTGTTCCGAGAACGAGATGTTTGAATGTATTTGGGTGTTTACTTGTGTTTTGGTAGGTTTTATAGCATTCATAATTGATAACATTATATTGAAAATAATCACGAATTGTTTATTTATTCTGACTAACCAAAAACAAAATTAATCCTCGCTAATACTATAAAAACGAGTAACACTGTTTGAATGTCTGTCTCTTCTTCACGCCTCAACCACGGTACGATTTGAATGAAATTTTGTAAGAAACTCAAGAAAGGATATAGGATAGTTTTTATCCAGAAAGTTCCACGGGAATAAGAAATATACACGGGCGAAGCCGAGGTGTACAGCTAGTTTATAAGAAGCTGGGCAAAACCACGGTAAACGTAAACGCACCGCGATGAAGTATCTTCACAATATTGAAAATAATGATGCTTCTTGTTGATAATAACAATATTCTTGAAAAGCTCAACTTTCTGAAGCGCCAATTTAACGTACAGCATAACCAAAGATCCTTCTAATTTTATTAAAGATTTATTACATCTGAATGCAATCAATGATTTAAAAGATTTAACAATCTTCACGCAGAAAATACTAGCTAGAAAAGGTACTGTTGACTTTCCCATCCACACATATTCTATTACATAAATAACTAACAAATCGGGGAATACGCAAAAACGGACACTTAATAATGAGCCGACTTACTCAGAATTAATAGAAACAGAATGTATAGGAATTACTAGGAATGAAACTCGTTCTTCTATTGTGCGTACAATCTCATATTACCTTGAGGTCCGTTGAGGTCTGTAACCTCATCTATCATATTTATCTGACCGTCTGTTATTTATCATCGCTCAAAATTGTGAAGAAAAAATTAGATATTAAGGGTGTATTTGAGGTCTGGTAAGCTCGTTAGAAGATTATTTAATTCGTGGTTCACGGCTCATTGGCAGGTTTGAGATAATAATTTTAATCTGAACGTAATCATGGAAATTAATGTTATATCTACGCTCGTAATTGAAATTAACTGAAGGTTATGATCTCTAACAACTATTCTTAATGATCGACTAGTGTAACCTTGATCATATGGTTTTCAAATTTTACCAGCGGATATGGCAATGGTCGATTGCGCCGAGGGGTGTGGGTTCGATCCCCACGTGTAGAAAATTATGATCTGATCAGCTTTGTAATGTTGTTTGTTTCTACTGTCTGGGTGTTTGCCCTAATGTATAAATGTATTTCCAAAATATGTTTAAATACGTCTATCGGTTGTCTAGTTTCCATAGCTTTGCTTAGTTTGAGATTAGATGGCGTAGTGTTAAATGTCCCAGAATATTTAAAAAAAATACAAAAACTTAATTAGAGAAGATATATTATTTTCCCAAAAGCTATGTCTATGTAAGAATTAACCAACGACTACCATCAAGATTTATAAACCTACCAATTTCACACCGCATAAGTTAAAAGAAAGCTAAGACACAATGTAACAATGTACTTCCAGATTCAATCTCCACTATCTTGTAATGCATAAGAAAACAAAACCACAGAAAAACATAATCAAAATGGTCTAGACTGAGTTATTCCGGAGAAACAGTTGCATCATCGGCCGTGACTCAAAAATTTAAAACATCCCCCGAACAAATGATAATGAAATCTACATACATTCATTCAGAGTTCAAATTCATTTGTATTCCATTCGAATCATCTCCATTGGTAAAGGCGAGATTTGTTTTTTTGGGTCTTTTTGTACCGGGATAGTGGTTTAATGGACCGCTGTAATTTCGGCTGTGGACTGGAGAGGTAATTATAGGTCATCCTATGTCATTGTCGGTATTCCCAGCTTCTAACAAAAATTGAATAAAAAATCCGTATCCCCATGAAAATTGTATAGCTGTGATTTTATTCCGATTCTCGGATTGTCTTTCGATGTGAAATTACAGGTGCAACCGAATTTTTGTGCGTCATTAACCATGGATTAGGTGATGTTTGAGATTTTTTATGAATAACAAAATTATTAGCTACAATCTGGCTTATTAGAATCCAAATTATATATTGCTTGAGGAAATAATGAACGGAAATGATGAGGATTTTTTAAGATTATCTGTGGTTTTCAAAAACTATTTATACGATTATAAAACCAAATGTTATAGTTAAATCTTACCTGGTAGAAAAGATGACGTAGAAGCCGTCTTTTAATGGATTAGAAACTGAATAAATTATGTTAGCAAAAAAAAATAATCAGATGATTGTATCAAATCAAAACGTACTAAAAACCGGATACTACTATAAAATAAAAATTTAAATTTAGAAATCTATGTAGAATGTTTAATATTTTATCGCACACCAATAAAACAATATCAGCTTATGACGGGCATAAAACATCGCATGTAAAATAAAGATTCATTATTGATGATTCATCAACAACATAATTTGCAATATAAACAGCATAAAAATGTATCATAAACCGCGACTACCCTCATAAAGAAGTGTAGGTAATTCTTTGGCGCTCGCTGCAATTAAAACTATACGCCATTATTAAAGGGGTTTAAAAGAAAATTAAAATGGGTATAAGTGTTTTAATCTACGCCAGGAAAATTATACAGGATTTTATTGACGTTGGTGGTCAAATTAGATAGAAACGTACTTATTGTTAGTGCGGCCAGAAAACAACTTAATTGTCAAAAAGTGATGTTCTTGAATATTATAGTTTAATTGCAGACAAGACCTATTTGTGAATTAAATATCTTAATTATATAGCTTACGCTTGGTAGTGCAAATATTTCGTGTTACGGGATTACGTAGTTTCTTTAGTTTGCCACTAGATGGCGCTGTGTTACTAACTAATATGTAAAAATTTTGCGAGTACAGATTACAGGGAAGTTGAAATTATATTATGCTACTATTCGAGGGTCAGCTCTTTATGTATGAATAGTCGTATAATGAATTTATAAGGCACTCAAGTTTAATAGAACAAAAATATTTAAGGAAGAAAGAAAGATTGAGAGAATTAAATAAATATATAACAATTCTCTAGGGAAACACGAAACTTTATGTACACTATAAAATTTATTAATGCTAATTAACAGCAAATTTTACGACCAGGCGGCTTTTTATACCGCTTCTTAATTTATATTGGAGTTTACATTAATGGTATTAAAGGGTTCATATCTTTATGAGTTTTTATTTATGACAGATGGCTACTGGTCTACTATCCGTTCTCATTTTGTGAGTCTCCCTTAGAGAATATTCGATATAAGACGACTACATACGTTAATATGTTATACTTGTTATACGTATAGGGAATTTAAATAAAATATATATTTTACCAATGATGTAGGTTTCGAATAACATACTTCTATATAACTGTATCAGCAACCCCGGGATTGAAAGTAAATTAATTCTGAACCCTGTTTCATCATAATCGGTTCAGTAGTTTTTGCGTGAAAGAGTAACAAACACATATCCTCACAAACTTAAGCATTTAGAATATAAGTAGGATTTCCCTAAATAGTTTCGTCAAACACGTTAAATAATGCCGTTCTTAAAATAGCTTTAAGATTCACTTTATACAATAAGTCGACAATAAGTACAGCATAATAAAAGTGTTAGTGCTTTCGGATACATAAATTATTCTTAATTATTAAAAGAAAGTATGTGTAGTACTAAATAATATTTATAAAATCGATAGAATACACTATATTCAGATGGGAATCTATAATCGTAAACAGTAGCACTTGTTAATTTGCACACAACATTGTAAAACTGTCTATAACGTACAAATTACAGTAAAATTGAATACACTACATTTTAATGTAACTTGCTGCTTTAAATGGTCGGTTGTCATTGTGATATAATAGTTAAAAATCAATGGAAACAAAACATAGAAATGTAGTAACTGTATGAAAGATTGACTATGAAATTACAAGTAAAATTTGTTGATTTAACTGAAACATAGCAACAAATAAAAAAGGCTAAATGTATTCTACCTTTACATAGTTAAGCATATCCAAGTAAGTATAAATAAATTCAATGTTAACAAGATAACTGTAAATTGTCTCATACTCATCTTGACGAAGGATACCATTATAATTGTAGCTAAAACAACCATGACTATCTTAAGAATCTATCAGCTTAAACACTACAAATTAACTTTCCTTCAAACGAAAGTTTAGCCACTACATAATCAGGTCCATCTAAAAAGACCGGCCTTAATAACCAATTTTATCTAAATTTCCTCGCTATTCTCATGCCTCTCAGTACGTGACTCCCCGGGCTCCATATTAGGCGCTACCGGGCTATTTAACTAGTGACAATTAAAGCCAAGGACCAAGATCACGAGTTCTATTAGCATTCGTGTTTCGACTGTTTTATGGGCTTGTAATTTTATACTTAGCAACACGATATGTGTGAGCGGACAAAACAGATGCCTTAATGGGATTACGATCGATAAGTTCTTTTGTATTTAATTAACGGTTCGATACGTTTCAATATCGTAGATGTCTGCATGGTTCAGAGAGTGTTGGAACATGAAGTGATATTAGGTATTTCTGTTTGCAACCACCAATGTTAGATATTCAGGGATGAGAAGTAATTGCTCATCTTCACTCATATTTTGACGTAAATATAAGTTTGCTAAAACCAACTTTAGAATTTGTAATGTAATCGTAAAAGAAAATTACACTCCTTTATTCTGAAATTAATCCCTAACTTTTATATTCTTTAAAATTACCACCATCTTCAACCAAAACTAAATAAAACTTTTAAGAGCAGAGGCTTTTTGTTTTTTCTACAGAGGCTTGCAGTGATGTCCATCCAAAACTATAAAACGGGAGCATTTACAAGTATCATTATTTACATTCTTACCTCTATTACCCCCATTACCGCTTAATGTTCTTGTATAATTACAAAACTTTACAGCATAGCATTATCAGGTATCCCAGAGTGATTCCTAAGATCCTCTAATTACTGTTTTTCCAGGACTACTATCAGGTAAATAATAAATTTAAAATCGTATTTACTGGTTATTACGGTCATAAATGAGTATTTCTAAGAAATGCACAGTTGTTGAATTTGCATAGATTGATAAGCTTATCATAAGCAGGTCTTCTTTCTGGTGAGGTTTTTGCCGACCAGTTCCTATCTATAGTTTTATGTTGAGGTATGTTCGATACTGTTAGTTATATTTTCAGTTAAACATTAGCATTAGAGGCATCTTGAAGCCATCCATTCGTAATACAACGTAGTCTAAAAAAATTTCTCATTTAAGCGTGAAATAATTGCACTTTGTTAGATTCAGCTGTAATAAGGTATTGAGACCGATGAAGGAACTTTACATAATGCAATTGAATAAGAAAATGATGAAGAACAAAACATCTTTGGATTGACGACCCGATTGGCGCATTTGAAATGGTCTATTGCGCCGGAGGGTGGGGTTCGATCCCCACGAGTAGTAAACTATTTTGTGAGTTCACATTATAATTTTCTACTGTGATAATTTAACTATAGTATGTATTTACAAAAAATATATGTTTATGTATGTCTATCAGTTAAATGGTTTCCGTAGTTACAAGCTTTGCTCAGTTTGGGACTAAATGGCGTCGTGTTTAATGTCCCTTAATATTTATTTGTTATTAGATGTATTTGGTACAAATTGAGCTTTAGATAATTTAACCATAGATAGAATCTGGAGCTGATAGACTAAAGGCAATAAACTATAGATATATGTATAGCTGATGATGAAACTGAAATGTTTTCCTGGAGACTTTGCCCTCCCAACTGACCCTAGTTGTAACGCTTAAGAAATAAACAGGGAATTCTAATCGTGCTACATTTCTAACTACTGGATATCTTACAATAGCGACCGATATGGCCATTGGGAATACAAGGGAAGGCTAGCATGCTAGGATACCTATTCGGGAGGGCCGTGTCGGAATTAAACGTATCGCCTGTTACTTTCCTCTTATTGTACGTTATAGAGACCATAATTCTATAATTTATATGGCTGGATTTATTTGCGAGGTATTTGCGGGTGGAAAGGGCACATTTGGAATCGAATAGTTATCAACGTACATACAAAACTCTTTATGGAATATGATAGTATTAACATATGGTATATTTTTCAATATACTTAGTAACTAACTAAACAGGATAAGTAGGAATATAAAACCGGCAATTAATTTTTCAAATCTAACTTCCAATAAATATTTATGGCAAGCGATATGGCGACTTCAAACATTAAATACCTTTTTAATTGATCATTATTGTTAGAGATTGAGATCTTCGAATGGCAAATAATTTATATAAACAATAAAAACTAATATACTTGGCGTAAAACGCAATAATATCAATGTAAAACTCGATTATAATAATCCTTTAACCAACAAACAAATTACTTTTAAGAATATATTTAAACCGTACCTCCGAGTCGGTCTTTACGACTAAAAATAAAACGCATTTTCTGTACGCAAACGAACTTTAACGTGAGGTAATAGAGGCAATAGTTGTGTAGCAACTTTTTGTTAGCATGCCTTTGGAAAGCTTTGTTGACATTTTTGAGTTTATGTTGTTCTATTGTAAGAAATTGTGTTTAATATTTATTACTTCAGGCGAAGTCGGGAGCCGGGGTTATAATACGCACGCCAATTACTTTGTTCCATTTTAATGTTTTCGGTTTTACTATGTGAATGTGTATAATTACTTATGCGGCTCTTGTGTACTTTTATTAGAGTACAGGACGGCTTATCAGAGATATAAGAGAGTAATGATAAGTCTAAGAGCGGTTAGCTAGTACTGAATTCTGCACATTTAGAGCCAGATTACAGGTAGAATATTAAACCACCTTTGAGTAGATCTTAGAGCCATACAAATACTATTATATTTATTAAAATGTTTGTTTGAAATGTTTTTTTAAAATGCCTATATTGATAACTAACATCAAGAGATATTAGTCAGTAAAGGAAATATTTTAAAAAATATATACACCGCTTATTGTTACTTATTCATGCTAAGCTTGCTGATCATCTATCCCGACTAGGAAGAAAGTAGAGAATCAACAGATCATCGGACAATAGCATGGAAGAGAGACGATATAGACATGTACGTACTGATTGAAACGTATCTATAATAGACATAGCGTTAATATAAGTACCGACACTTGACTGCCAATGGTAGGTAGGGTCACTTGTAACGCCTCGTAAGTGATACATTGACTTGTCGTCGTATATAAAACGGTTTATATGGTGCCACATAAGCTGTCACCCAGCAAAAGTCTGACTGTGCCTTGCATTACTTGAAATGAAATATTACAGTGATATATTTGTTAGCTATCTGTTAACACTTCACACTATTCTATCCAGAATGCATTATTATTATAATACACCATTAGCATTAAAAAATCCAGTGCATCAATGCAAAAGTAATTCACATTAATGTCCACAACATTCACTTTAAGTTTACGGTTGAAAGGAATCGTAAAATAATGCAGCTGTAAAAACTTCCATCGAGTTTTATGACAAATAATTTATAATAATAGTGGCGGCTTTATTTCTAAATTACACTGTAGTCCACCATTTCGGTCTGAAATATTTAATTCACAAGGTTTATATTGATGAGAAAGGCGCCAAGTTCTACTTTTGTAAATTGTGTGTAATATATTTTTTGTGCTTAATAAATCCCATTTGAGTAATTTTCCACGATACTAAACTATGGATATAACAAACTATAAAAGGAGAAAAGAGAAAACTGCGCTATTGTGAGATGTAATTGTACTAGGGCTGTATGAAATGGATGGAATAAAATATACTCCAAAATAATTTAGAGTTGTAGTTCTGTGTTTGGAAGATATAATACACTATTGTAAGACTGAAAGTATTATTGGTCAAATAGTCTGACATGTAAATGAATATGTGTATACTATAAAGAAATTAGGCATCTATCTATCTATAAACATAAAGGATTAGATAAAAATACAGATTTCAAATAAGATACCTTTTGTACGTATAAACGGAAAGGAAGTGGCAGGCGAAAGTCATTCAAAAAATTAAATAAAAAGTCAGTGTGTCTTTCGGTATGCAAATAAAAAGGTTAGCTACATAGAATTTGCCATTATGGCTACTGTATTACCAAAATGTGGACTAAATGATATCCACCGGTACTTTTATCGATGTGGAAGCATAAAAATAAATGATACAATGCAGGAATTCTCTGAAATCTTAACGTTTATTGGCGATGATTAAACCGTTTTAATGTTTGAGTGCCATATGAAAAAGTTTATTTACCTTTTCAATATATTCAAATATTTAATACCTTTGAAAGAAGAATTGACTTTAAGGCTTCTTTAAATGAATAAAGAAATCGCGTTCATGTTTTCTTCATGAAACGACTATTTGTGAAAATCATCTATTATGTAAATTTTTAATCTATTTTGCAGATTTCTAGGGCATAAAGTTGTCGCCTCCCCTAACCTCTTTTACAAACTTTTTGCTTCAAAGATGGGGTTGTTTTCTAAGCCAAAAATTGGCCATCCCCTTAGGCATACTAGTTAGATAAATTATCCCCAATCAACGTTAAAATCAAATTATTTATACAACGACGTACATATCAAAATAGCATTTTGCTTTTTGTTACTTCACATTATTATTTAACACATTTTCAAGCAGGAATCGGCCTAATAACAAGAACCCTATCAATGATCGATTCATTACATTTCGGGGCCTGTTCTCGTCTCTTAATTCACTTTCACAAATAAAAAACATTTAAATCCAATACGGCTCACGCTCGGAAACACGCAGCAAAAAGATAAAAGATTTTATACTTTGCACGACTCGAAAAAAGTACGAATAAATTAAATTAAGGTGTGTGAATGAAATTAAAATAACTTATTAATGGATTTAATTAATATCTGTCTTTGAGTTAATTACTGGACGAACATGTCGTGATATATTACAAGTGTTTATCTATACATACTCTTTACTAATGGCGGCTTAGAATTATATCTTAATTACGATCCTCAGTCATAACATAATCATTGAAGATATTAATATTTTCTTATTTTAGCTCGTAAGTTTTACAGCATTGAAACACGTTTCTCTCAATCAAACTTTTATTTCATAATGTTTATACTTCTTGATTTAAAATTTAATAACTCTTCTTATGCAATATTTTTTTCGTCAAACTATATTTGAACAATATTAGGACAATAGAAGATAAATAAATTTTCTTGCCGCTAGGAAGACAAAAGAAGTAGCAGAATTTTAATAATCAAATTCTATGGATAAATAAATAAGTCCATAGTAACTATAAAGGCCCAACATATTATTATCACATAGCAACTAGAAAACCGGGGCCAAAATACTAAAATTTTGGTGACACAACATATCGTTACAATTACTCTTCGTAGTTAGGTAATATGTTTATTACGATCATAAATCATATTGACTCATCGTACCATTAATGTGAAACAAATACAAATCCGGCGCCAAAGTGGCTCCCATTAAATTCCAAATACTTAAGTTCATTACCGAAACTTCGTGACACGGCAGAACGTTACAATTATTCGTCAGGGTTAGGTAAACGCTGACATTTCGATATCGCCTAACCCATCGCTGAATACATTAGAGTTAATAAAGGGGCTTTCATTAGCTGCTATCTGATACGGCACCCGGAATAGCTCGCGACTTTTTTTTCTCTAATTAACGTAATGAGGTGTTCGCTCAAAATTCTAATGGATGGGTTTGTCTTTTGTTCTCTGTTTTGAAGTGACTCTATTGTAGGTTTTGGTGGCAAAATTTATACAAAGTAGTATAAAGAAAACTTCTCAGAGACATTATTTTTTTGTAGAATTGTTTATAATCAAATCAAGCATAGAAAATTCGTATTATTTATTTTAGATATATTTTTAAATATGCAAAGGCTCTACTACAATAAATTGAAAATGCAAATAGAAAAATAGTCATATTTTTCGAATTAACAAGTTTACTAAAATTTTCATACGTAGGTATGAAAGTTTTAGTAAAAATTCGGTAGTATTTTTGTGTTTATTTTAACTTGAGTATTTTCCATTAAAAGGGACTGTGTACTTGAAGTCATTTTTCAGCTTTTCTAATCGGAATTTTAGAAAGAAAGAGAAAATAAAGTTTTCTTCCATATATTTTTGATTGTATTTTAACTTACAGCTTTTGAGTACTATTTATCTATATAAATAATACTTAAATGCTTAAAAACCAAGAAACCATTGATGTAATTGAAAATTGCAATGTGTACAGAACTTAACGATCTGTATTAAATACCGAGAGAAGCCACACAATATGCAGCAAAACTTTGGATAATCCAAATAAACATATTTGTGGACGAAATCAATGATCGCGTACGTATAAGCCAATACCAGTATTTAGGCCTATACAGCAATGACGAAATTTCGGCCCATAAACAAAATATTAACACTATCCCGTTTTAAATTTCAAATTCGTACAAAAACGTAAAACACTCGTAATATAATATACCTAATTACCGCCATAAACGTTGACATTCGAGTAGACAAGTGTTATTGGTCCCTCCGAATCCGAAACCAGATAATTGGAACGGAATTCGGTATAAAGTTATACATGTGCATTCGAGTTTTTCGCTGCGTATTTGGTAGTATCATATTTTCTTGTCCGCGGCCGGCTTCGTCGTTTTTTCGCGAGCGCCTTTTTCGATTCGGCGGTCGATAAATCCAACCATTCTACACTTTCGTACTCAACTGTACTCTTGCGAATTCCGTTTATTGTTCTGTAATGAGGTGTGATGAAGTATTTTTATGGTTTTAATGAGAATCGTATGCGCAAATGAAGCCGTTCAGGTTTATGTAAAACACGCTGCACAATTTATTTGCATAACGTAATGTCTACGAGGATGTATAAAAATGAATATTGAGTTTATAATGAAGTTGCTTGTAGATGCTGATTCAATGTGATTTTATAATAAAACTTGAGGAAATGTTATGAATAATTTAAACTGTAATAATATAAATCTAGTTTCAATAACAGTGCATTTATGTTATGATCATTTACGTGTATTCAGAATGTTTTTGGACCTAATTACTACCCAACAGATAATTTACGTACGTTTAATAAAATTTAAATAAATAACGATAAGAACGTTTATGATGATATGAAGCTTTTTTGTTTAATATTTTTATTCATTGAAATTCTTACATTAAAATTGCTTGTAATTTAAAAGATAATTTTATATCGACTACCGTCCATATAATTGCAGGGTACAAATTCAAACAATATACAAGTTAAGGATTCAATAACATAATTCAAGCCAAATATTGGCGCGGTCCATCTGATAAATGGTATCCGCAGAGGCTATCCGTGTACAGTCGTGGAGAGAAGCGAATATATATTTTAATAAATTAAAAATCTACTTTTTAATATAAAATTAAATATTTTCAAATATACTTTTTAAATGATTTTAAACGTTTATTATACACTATTATTAACCAGACGTTTGGAAAACTTTACAGCGAGCGTGGTCACGGGTGACTGAGATGATAGTTGACTGCATGAGTGTTTCAAAATTTAACAATAATGTAAAAATAATGAATTAAAAACCGCATTTAAAATCCTTTAAAAAGTATTTAATTTATATGAAAAGTACTCACGTTAAAAGAAACACAAGAAAATACTATGTAAGTAAATGTTAATACACAACATGTCTCTACAATAATTGGAAAATGTGAATAAATCATTTATAGCATAAATACGATTTATGATTATTCTAAAATATAACATTAACAAAATACTGAAAATTCCTAGATACACGAGGTAAGAGCTATTCTCATCCAACCCTATGAATAAAATAATGATACCGCGTTAAAATTTATTTTAAATTAAGAAGATAAAGATAATATATGGAGATATATTTCGTAAAACATTTCATAGAACTAAATCCTTCCATCACAAAGGTACTATTCTGTTACGCAATTGTACTCGAAGAATTCCAGCAAAGGGCAGGCTATAGCAACCTTGTGAAATGCCTCTCTTTGCGAATTATGGATATATCTTAATTCAGTTCAGTTTACATGTTATCAATGTACCGTTAATAAATTGAGATATCCGCCTATGTATTGATGCTTACAATAATTTTATAGTATTTATTCGCTGCTTTATTTCTTTTTATTCATAAATTTCATTTATTGCTATTTGCTCTATAAAAATGGACATTTGCTGCAATTCAAATTGGACTTTTTGATGGGGGCAAATTCGAACTATTGTTTTTCTCTTCGCAATGTTTTCATTCAGATAGATCTCTGCAAAGAAAACTAAAGCTCATATATATAATTAACATCAGAAAGATTAACCGAATATTATAGACATATTAAATCATCCATCATGTAGAAACAAACTCTCTCAATCCTAAAGATGCGATCAGCTTGCTAAAATTGATATACTTTGTGTACCCTCAAATCACTATCTGCAATGTATGCCGAGAATTGTTGCCAAATAATCACTTCATAGCCCAAAAGTTTCTAAAATACCCAAACGCAAACATATCGAAAGATATAATTGGTTAAAAAATTCAGTAGCCCGGGACCGCATCAGTCAGTGTCAACATAACGATTCCAGACCCATTGTGGTGTCGTTCCTCAGACCCGAATTAAAGCCCGAAACCGAATGTCGCCTTTCCCCCTTGCTAAAAACTACCAACTGTCTCTTTAATAAATCGACCAACAATCCCACGTATACACCCAACATCCAATATTAGACTTTCAACTGAAAATCAATCTCTTAAAGTTCAGAATTCTTTGTCGTTAAAAGCACTTAGGTCATTTTGGAATATTTCCTCTCTGTATTTATGTAGTGAATGTGAAGTTTCGTCTGTCCTGGGGCCTATTTATTGCCGTTTCGCGAAGTATTTGCTCGTATAAATTAATAATTTATTCGACTGCGGTATACGGATCAGGTTTTTAATTGTAACTAGGCTAATATTTTATCGATCGTTAGTCCCATGTGGCCCACCGGGAAACGGGCACCGATAATGACAATAAATGTAAGTGATGTTGTGTATTGTTTTGTTCGTAAACGTCTTTGTGACATTGTACAAAGTTTTTACTTCAATCTGTTTAATTGGATTTATTATTTCCTCCGAATGAACATATTTCCAGAACAATTTTGATGCATTTCAAACAAATATCATCTGTTTTAGAATTGACCACACTAAGAGTTTCGAGGTCACACTTACTTTTTACTAAGTAAAAAACTTGATTGAAATAATAGGGTAAATGCAGAAATTAATCTGCCCCATGCCCCATTAGAAAATTTCAGGTTAACCAAGTATGGCTTTGCACTGCCGTAGCACTTTGTAGTCCTTTGAGGCTGGGCTGCTTATGTGGCATTCCTCGCGTGAGGACACCGTGTGCGTTGCTGGAGATCCCGGAGACTCCGATTTGTTACGCAACCTAGGGCCAACGTGAGGTTTTACTCAGTAAGAGTCTGACATAACCTGCCTGTCTCAGAGACTGAGAACTGAGACTGGTAGGTTGTGAGGATTTCCTCACGTTAAAAAAATTTAACCAAATATCTCACTTAATTTTCTCAGCTTTCAAACGCTGACTTAAGATAACAATAGATAAGGAATAGATGCAGAAATTTATCTGCCCCATGGCCCATTAGAAGACACGGACTTCACCATGTAAACGAGTCCTAGATAACCCCAGTACAATAGTAACCTTACGTCCTTAAATCTAATGTTATGCAAATTGCTGATCCCAGATAGCGCAATGAAACTCACTCATAATGAACGTATTTTAAATCAGCTAAATTACTGGTAACGCACAAATAACTGAATAATATTGCCTTAAGATGAATCCTCAATTTGTCGACACTATGTTAACATTGCAAAAACTGACGCTTTTTCACCCTACAATAGAATTAATGATAAGGTAATAGAAGTAAAAATTTAGAGAAAAGAATCAACAACCCAATCTAATTTTAACGGAAAAGGGGCATTTATGTAACCCTGTACATAAAAAGTAGTAATTAGGGAACGATATATCTATGTAAGAAAATATCATCGTACTGTTTCGTGAACCAGTATCGATAAGTATTTTCAATCGTAAAATTTGGCCCCACTGAAATATGCACAAAGAGAGAAAAACAAATAACCACAAACAAAAGAATACCAAAAGGACAATCAAGAAAAAAGAACAACACAAGGGGATTTATGAACTAGACAAAACGTTGTTCCGTGAGAATGGAAAAAAGGACAATTGCGGCGGAATGAAAATGGCGTCAATTAAAGTTTACAATTAACGTAAGGGAATGCTCGATAGCATCTGACCCGGGGCTATCGGCCGGGCACCGAACCCGCTACCGTGTTTTTGTGATTTATCTGCCGTAGCGGGTTAATTGAACCTCATTGTCGAATGTGACAAAGGTATTTGGAAATAATTACGAAACTGATGGGAAACTCGTTTTATACTGTTTCACCACTTGAGTTCTATTTGGAATCCATTCTTCAACTATCGCCATTTATACCTACGCTACCCTACAAAAGTTTTAAAAGTTTTTTTAAAAAAACATAGAGGACTTATGTATACAGAAAGAAATGAAAAATTTCAGAACAAATATTTATGGAAATCTTAAAAACCACTATCTTGTGAAATAAATTTCATGTGTTTACCTCGATATTTCTTTGATTACTTTTAGATAGCTTAGTATAGGTAAAGTTACATTCAAAATTATTTTACCGTCCTTATCATACGTCTGAACTAAATTTAGACCAATCATGAAAATCACTTTCAATCCAAATATTTAAAGTGCAACCTTGACGATTTCTGCGCTGTTTTCGTGTTTCCTTGCCCTCCAAACAAAAGCCTTATTTCTCAAATTATCTAGACATCTACAACCGGTCCAGATAATATTATGCAACGGTAGCAAACATTTAAGTTATACTGGTCTCAATCAAAGGTTAATGTATTAAAATGGACGTCTGAACAATTCGATGATGTCGACGATATAGATTTAAATTTATTTCCAAGATAAATGTGTGGTTTTGAATTACATAATACGAATCTATATGGAAAATAATTACGTGGAATTATCAGTTAAAAATAGATAAAAAGTGTATGTTCATGTTTATTGGTGGCTTTGTTAAGGTTTAACGATTACCGAGAGATAATTTGAATAAATTTGATATGGATTGCTTGGTCTTCTATCGTAGTACGAGTATATAGTTAACCTCAAAAAGTATTGGGAAAATGCAGAAAAGAATATTTAACAAGAATCGTATGATATATCTTAGCATTAAATTCTAATAGTCTAAAATCCCGAATAAGCTTATAATAGTAATGGTCTCTTTCTCGTGGGATGTGAGAATTTCCAGACCAGCTAAAGGCAAAAGATATATAAAACTACTGTATACGTGTCGTGAGCTTCTTTATGACGTAGCATTATTTAAAAAATCAAAAAGTACGATTTACTTTGTAGCCACTGTCTTATGACCAACATCATCGATAACAACATTGTGCAAAAAACACGCTTCAGTTGTGTGAACATATGCAATATCAATTCCATTGCAACCGACAATATTCAAATTAATAATTAAGATCAGTCGAAGCAATCTTTATGATATCTAGCGCGACCGGTCGGTCCGACCGTCCGACGGGTTTACGCATTTTTAACAGTTACACCAATATATATTTACGTTTATAGTGCTCCATAACATTCCTTTACTAAAAGCCGAAACTGGGAGGCTATTCTGAAACTCTTATCAACCGATAACTTTATGGGACCCCGATTAATTTGATTTCGGTTTATTTAATTTATGACATGCGCATTGAATCTTTAGTATTTTTACGCTTCACATCTACAAAGATTTGAGAATATTCTGTAAGCAATAAAATAGGATCTAAACTCCATTTACTTTCATTTTCTGTCTAATTGACTACAGCATACTAGAGCCGAATGATATGCAAAATGTTAACAAACTTCCTCAAAACTTTCTCCATGAAACTATTAAAACGACATTTGCAGCTTTAAACGAAGAAACAACGTTGATTGTCATTTCAAGAAAAACCTATTTATGCAACGCGTTAAATCATGACTCGTTAGTTCCCAAAGCCACAATAACAAAGCCTTTCACTTTATGCTAATGTATTGAATATTGATACTTCATCATTATCATACTACTCCACACCACGAACAGTACTGAATGCAACAAAGCGATAGCGTCCTAATAATATGTAATAACTATAAAATTATTCCAATACAAAACCACTTGGCGAAAGGCAGACGGTATCACGAACGCCCTGAATCTTATTACTATTCCAACACACATCCAAACATCGACTCTATCCGTCAATAATAGAATCCAATTTTACGTGTGAACAATCCAAAACATACGGATTATGTTCGGTGAAAAAATGACTCGTACTCGCGTAGTTTTAAGTACGATAATTGAATGTACAATTGAGAATGAAGTATCATGTTTCTCTCTCACTTGGTCAGGTGTTGCTAGCGGGCGTCGCTTTATTTTGAATGCTTTTGTTCTATGGAGTGTGAACTCGATAAAAACCAGAAGGAAGCGAGCGATGTACAGAATAAGGGTGTTTTTGTGAAACAAAAACTTTTGAATAGGTAAGCGGGAGTGTTTTCGGATTCGGATGACGGCATTGTGTAGGGTTAGGTTTTAATATTCGAGCTATGGGGATTGTCTGAGACCTAACCGGTGTTCGGTTACGATGCTCTCAGATTTCACAAGTGTATTGATTTTTATGAAATGTATTCGTCGCTGTCTTTGCTGATTTTGTCACTGCATTAATTCCACGCATATTCATATTTCCATATGCGAGTTGAAATGTGTAAGCGAGTTTTTCATTTCGGTTTATAGTATATAATAAAAAACGGATCTTTTCGGCTGCCTTCACACAAGTTTCCTAGTGGGTTAACCAGGGATATTTATATTCTAGTCCATGTTTAATACAATGACTGTCAAATTGTGTATTACTAATGTTAAAATAGCATCAATATATTGCATTCGAATGTATAAATGCAAATAAAGTAAATCCATATAACACGGATCTACACTAATATTATTAAGATAAACAAAGTTTTTCCCTTTGTTTTTTTGGTTGTAATGAATAGGCTCAAAAACTACTGGAGTGCTTTTAATAATTCTGCGGGTCAGCTAGTATTTTAATAAAGACAGCCTTCATTACGCAAAAAATAAACTTTTAGATGCAATAGTAAATAGAATAAGTATTTTTTCTACCATTCGATTTTTATTGAGGTGGAGCTTATTTAAAGTAATTACATTATGAACAACACCAAAAATACTTGTTTATATTCAATCGAAAACAAACAATTGGGTTATAACAAGAGTGCCAGAATCAAAAGAAGAAGAAGAAAAAAATTGGGCAAGTTGATTAAGAATACTTTATTATTTACATATCGATAATAATATCCCTAAATAAGGCCGGAACACATCACCCAGGGGTGTCATCGATCATTAGTTATCAGCTATCCGATGGTGTGATAACGCGTTAAATACAATGCCTTGTGACAGTTTCCACTACGTACCGTCAGCAACGATCTATATAATGCATAATTACTTAATTTACAAACTTTAATTATTAATCATCGACGAAATTTAGGGCTATAATATTGTGTTAAATACTGAGTTATACAATAGTAATTATTAACTATCTATGAACAAAGTTTGAAGCTATTATATTGTGTTAAATAGTAAGCTTTGTAACAACTCCTACTATGTACCGTCAACAACGATCTATGAGTAGCATATAACTGCATATGTTACTAAACAATCTTTATTATTTATTTGTTAATAATCGATATTAGACTTCATTCAGGAAATGGTAAGAATACAAAGATTTCTTACCACGATTCAACATTTACTACAAATAATCACTCTTAATACTTTTAGTAAACTAATCAAATATGACCATTTTCTTTGTACAATCTTACTTTTCTACAGTATTATAATAAAGAGGAAAACCTTGTGTAATTGTTTGTAATGAATAGGCTCTAAGACTACTGGACCGATTTTAAAAATTCTTTCACCATTCGAAAGCGTCATTATACACGAGTAACAGCGTATATTTTATAGACTCTATATTTTGTCTCTCTGCGCTACCCGTACACTTACTACACTACCAAAGGTTAACTAGTAGAAAATGACATTTAGGCATTAAGTTCGCCTTTGTTATAAAGAGCAATAAAGAATGATCTATCTATTTTATTATGCTACGGGAGTGAAGCACAGATCAGCTAGTATTAATGAAAAATATTCTCACAATACTACGCCTAATATTCTATCCCTACGTATACAAGTTTTAATCCAAATCTCGTGTTAGTATTTCAACACTCGTCAAGCGAACATTCCTCGTCATCCATCCCGCTCGCACCCACCATGATCTCCCATGCCAGACAGAAACGGCATAGGTGCTAGAATGGACCGGATAAAATTTTTCAATTTATATTAAATGTACGAGTTTTGTTAAAGAAATACCTTAAGATGAAAGGATTGTTTTACCTGCAACAAAAGAATATGGATTAGTTACGCTAAAGTAATAGTCATGGTATCATTATGGGGAAATGAGAACGTGGAAGTTTGTGACCGGCTTCCAAAAGACTCGGTTCTCAATTCGACTGTATGTTTTTTTTTATATTCAGCCAGAACTTTTTTGTTTATGATCCGAATTTCATAGTTCGTTCTTTATTTGAAATTTTATTCGTTTCCGATATTTAAAGATCACCAGATTGCAGAAATTGAGTTTTAAAAGTAATCTAAAGGAAACTAGATGTTAGACGTTGGTGAATATATTCTACAATGCTATTTATATAAAAGTTGAAATTTCATACCTTTAGATATTTAAAATATGGATGTGTGTTTGTTTCTCAATCGGTCGAAACCTATGATAAATGAAACATGTACACAAATAGTTTATAATCCGAATAAAACGCATACACTACATTTTATTCCGTCAAATGCAGACATGTAATGAATATAAGAAAAGAGAGAGACAATAAAATTTGAATTATAAAATCAATTTGCCTATATCATATCTCAAACGAAAAGCATCAAAAGTATCCATTATAACCTCATACAATAAGCTTGAATTGTTCCCTTACAAAAACAAGAATTACAAAATGACTGCGCGTTTTGATATCATGATAGCTACAAATACCGGAGCACAATAGTAAAGACATTGCGAATTAATCTACTATCGTGTAATATGACATTCTTTTACGATTCTCCAACTTAAAACATCATTAAAACCACGATGAAACAAACAATAAAAAACCCTATTTCAATCCTACAAGGTATATAATCCAATACGAAACCCACAATATAAATTACCCAAGATCTAAACATTATCGAGAATGTAGAAGCCCATCCAGGTTTTTGTTGCTGAGTTAATGAAATTTATACGTTACGATGTTATCTCGTGTCGTAAACGTGTCGTATGATGCGAATTACTAAGTAATCGCTAACTGATAAGCTTTAAATTAGCAATTGTTCAATAATAAAGTTTGGGAATGTATTATTAATGACTTCTGCTATAAAAGAAACATATTCATTATTTCCAGCTAAGTGCGAAAAACGCACTTTTCCCCCAAATTCGACACTGGATTTATAAAAAAGTAGTATGAAAATTACTCATAATTTTTAATTACTTTTAATTTCATCATCATTCATAGTTACAATATAGTTTAAACAATGAGGTTTACAAGAATGATTATTTAGTATTTTCTTTACAGAAAAATACAGTATTTTCATTTGATAAAAATAACACTTCAACGTTAGCAGGTACAATACTTATAAAATTTAAAAACACTCTTATATCACAATATAAAAGCACATTAATTATTATAGACACAATCAAAAATGACTTCCACCCATGCACATCAAAAGCAAGAATTCAGAACGAAATGAAGTAATTTATTTTACACATTCGTATCGTAATCGTCCCGCGAGTGCAAAACAGGCGAACATTTCTCTGAAGGCGCTGCGGAAAAAACTTCGGAGCGTGCTTGGCAAGCGTGCAATCCATCACAATTCCAACCTTACACACCTGTAATAGAGTCGCAATTTGTTTGCCACCGTACCGATCAAAGTTAATAGAGCCTTGTAAGAATTCGCGGTGTATTCAAAGAGCGCGTTTTTCAATTATTTCAAATCGCGCGAAATGCAGCGACGTCGTATTTCGCTGGATCAGCGTGAATGGTGAATTTTTGGCGGGTTTTTTTGACTTGTAAATATTTTTCATGCATAAGATATTTCGTTACCCTTTATAAATATGTCATCCCTTTTCAGACTACCAATTGCATACGTTTACACGGTACGAAGTAACCGTAAGTAAAAGGTACAGACCGTAGTCAATCTATACTGATATTATAAAGCTGAAGAGTTTGTTTGTTTGTTTGAACGCGCTAATCTCAGAAACTACTTGTCCAATTTGAAAAATTCTTTTAGTGTTAGATAGCCCATTTATCGAGGAAGGCTATAGGCTATATATCATCCCGATATTCCCACGGGAGCGAAGCCCTGGTGCGCAGCTAGTGTCATATAGAGCGCTCTCGAGCAATGCACTTACGGCCGTTTTCAATAATGTATCAAAGATTATGGATAGATTGTTATGTCAGATTATATAACGTAAGATTGACAAAAGTCATAGCAAAGGCTATCCGTCGACAGGATATTGAAATCAAAGTAAGTGTTAATAGATAGATTTGTCTGTCTTTAGTAAGCAAAACAAAGGGATACGTGAAGAGGTCTTAATCCAAATCAACAAATTTTATAAAAATACATCAACGTAATAAAGAGAGAAATTTCTTACTTTAAGTTCCTAAAAATAAATCTATAACGATATTCCTTGATTTTTTAATGGTTTATATATTTAAAACGGTTTCCGTTAAATAAGTCATAAATTGTTTAGAATGAAGAAGTTTTTTCGACCGTTTACTAAAGTCGCAAAACATTAAACATTTACAACAGAATATATTAACTATATTAGGTGGTTAGGTCATCCATTTTATTTTAGTTCTATAATTATCAGCTAAAAAATCGATATCAATTTGTATAATCAAGAATTTAAATTTTTGAATTAATGCATTCTAGAAATTAACTAAAATGTGTTAAAAATATGTATTTTTATTTTTATTAATAACAATTTGAAGAGTGTAACATCCGCCAACTGATTATTTGGACGACCAGATTGACGCAGTGGACACAGCAATGGACTATTGCGTCGGAGGGTGTGGGTTCGATTAGAAAATTATGATATTATGAACATTATAATTTTACTGCCTGGGTGATAATTTATCTATAGTATGTATGTCTTTACAAAAAAGAAGGTTTAAGTATCAGTTATCTGGTTACCATAGTACAAGCTTTGCTTAGTTTGGGACTAGATGGCGTTGTGTTAAATGTCCAGGAATATTAATTTATTCTTAAAGAAAGCTAAACTTTGAGACGGTAAGGTTTGTAAATCAGTATCGATATTTTCAATACGAAAAGCGTCCATTCAATTTTCACTATTAAATCGCATTTTTCTGAGATATCATAACATTCCATATGTATATATATGACATCGTTAGTAGTTTGCATATTTTAATTAAATTTAAAACAAAAAGGTTTTAGAAATATCATTAAGGGTTCTGACCGGCTACCGAACCGAGTAACCAATAAAAAGAAACTTGTTTAATCGTCAGATTTTAAAATATTTTATAAAAAATGTTAAGTAACAAATAAATTACTTTTTATTTCATTATCTATAAAGTCAGGTTCACAAAATTTTCGGATAAGTATTAAAGTTGAAAAAATTGGCAAATGTCGATTATTAATTGAGTATCCACGTGGAAGGAGATATTTAAAAATATTTCTGGACGTATTTTTTAATCTAGTAAATAAATGAAAAAATAAATATTACATACAACCATCCCCACAAACTTTCGCATTTTTAAGCCATGATTTAATATCCCTGTCAGAAACAAATTAGCTATAAAAGGTTTCTATAAAACCGGTTCCATAGATTTATTTTTAAACATTTTACACTTTTCAAGAAATGAATTAAAATCTATATATTGTTTGAAAGTTAATTTATTCTTTGATGCCACCAACAATAATTTAAGAACTGTCACTTACACTTATAATAACAAAACGTTTTGGAAGCGAGTCGAATTGCCCGCGAGTGTCAAAAAGACCCGACTCCATACTTCACGCTTAGCATTGTGACCTCTAGATGCACCGTGGCACTATAACGAGAGCATTTTACCTGTGTGTCAATACCGGAATGTGGGAGCTATTTAAATAATGTAAGAGCTGCCGTGTAAATAGTTGGGACATTCTTTTAAATACAGTCACTTTAGAAAAATATGATAAACAAACGTCACTACACTCGTAAAGTCCCGTTTATTCATACGACGTCTATATTCTATACCGCTTTCCTTTTTTGTCTTTTATAAAAAAATTTAGATTATTAATCATCTCCACTCAGTATGTGTAACACAAAATATCTATAGTCTATACAATTTAAAGACTAATTCTTTTTTAAGAATTTCAAATCTATTGTATGTATTTTAGAACATTAAAAAATACAAAGTAATTTCAAAACACTCTAACAATTAATTTTGCAGCCCTATAAATGATCTCCTGTTATATTTAAAGCCGTATTCGTGAAATATAGCGATGCGTGGATACCTTTAATGCTTGGTAAAGGCTCGTTCACAAGACTACAAACATTATTAATTTAGTTATTATTTCCAAAGAAACAGCACTTGTACGTACATGTTTAATATCCAACGTTTCGTAACAGAAAGGGGAGAGAACAGCTCTTACAACCTATTCTATAATATTCAATGACACACCATTTAAAAGAGTAAATCACAATGTTATAAACAACGTATACATGGCGCTAGTTTTACTTTAAAATTAACAAATTTTCATACAAACTTTCACTTTGATCCCCCATTTAATCCCCTTGGGGTTAGACTCGATCAAAATTCTTTCTTAACGGATGCCAAAACCATAACAGCAGTAGGAGCATACGCTGAGCAGTTTCCCTTTCAACGCCACACTGCTACTTGTGTGTAATTACGTGATTTTTTGTGCCTGATTCTGAGTGATTTTTGAAATATTTATTTCTTTCAAAGTAATAAAAGGTGCCTACGTCACAATTCGGTATAAAAGTTATTATTTCAATATCCAGTAGAACGCGTTATAAAAGTTATAATTATAAATATCGAGTAGGAACGCGTCCTAAGGATATCTCTCTGTCATGTTCCTCGTGCGAACATACGTGCGTTGTGCTGGCTTTTATTTATTTAATTTGCGAATACGATGGAATTCTATTTACAACTATATTTGTTGTTGCCTGTCTGTGGGATGTAATCTAATAGGATAATATACTAATGGGACTTAGTTAGACTTAGAGTACTGATTGGAGGTAAATTTCAACGAATTTCATTTTGACAAGACAACCTTGATCTTACATTGACGAATAAATGAGTGTAAAAGTTTTAGATGTAGTTGTTGGCTCTTCAGAACTAGATCAATTTCATTAAATTGAAATTTACTTGTATCTCTATGAATAACTAAATAATGATTAATATTGAATTCAACAAGGAGCTTAATTCCTCATTTTGTATATATAACTAACCGCTCGCGACAATGTCTACGTAGAATGAGATAAAATTGATTTAAATTCTGACCTATCTTTGTGCTTAATTTTATCCAAATCCGTACAACATACACATACTTTAGTATAGCCTTCTTCGGGAACCTATCATAATGAGAAATAATTTTCATATGCCAGAAGTTTAAACATTAAATGAAACAAACAAAAGTTTTCGCTCTATGATATTAGCATAGAAATATTTTGTAAATATCTAGCTATTTTCAGGTCGTATAACATACAGGTACATCGCTTAGTCCTCAAATCCAAATAGTTATTTTTCAAATTACCTTTTATGAACTGTTTCAAAACGTCACCAATTTTTTTAATTTCCCACCGATTCAGAAGGCAGTGTCTACCGAGAAGAACCGGCAAGAAACTCGAGTAGTTGCCCAATTATTCCACTTACATTGTAGTAGGTTGGTACGCTACAGCTAGAGGCAATAACGGTAGCTTTACAAGCACTTACGTCATGATACACATTCATATATAATCATTAGCAAACAAATGTCAGTTGTTCGACCAGGCCCCAATAATCACTGATTGATGAAATCGATATTAATTAAACTTTGAAGGTTGTTTGGTGCTTCGTTAATTATTTTTTATATAGATCAAAAGTTACATCATAAAATCTTCTTTTTCTACACTAATATTATAAAGAGGAAAACTTTGTTTCTTTGGTTGTAGGTTCAAAAGCTACTGGACCGATTTCAAAATTCTTTCACCATTCGAAAGCTACATTATCCACGAGCAACGTAGGATTATTATATTTTGCTATATTTTGTAGGCTATATGTATAACATTATGCTACGGGAGCGAAGCCGCGTGGATAGGCTAGTGAGATATAAAGACATAGGTTCACTGTGCAATTTTTCAATTTTTAAGGGGCTATCTAACAAGACGATTAATCCAATGTCCTTTTATTATGATATAGAAATAAATCTAATTTTGAAAACAGCTACGTCTTATTCCTTAAGGAAGTGCTATCCCAATAAAAAAAGTGTTAAAGCATCGGACGTAATGTAAAATGTGACTGTAGGCGTTCAAATAACAAGATTTTGTCGTCTAAATGACACTATTGTAAGTGCCGGTATCTCGTCCGATCTCCGGCCGACGCCTAACACACACGGCGTGATAACAAATGGCATAAAATTTTATTATCTCTGTTTGTTGCCCTGTTTTATAAAGCGGCCGGTTAACTAGATTTTTACAAACGTTCAACGATTGTTGTTTGATTTTTAGTATATTTTTTGTTTTTCCTATTTTTAGAAAGTAGCTTCGGGAACTAAATCTTTCTGGAAACTAAATTTGTGGTTAGTACAAGATATCCATCCAGCTAATAGCCTCTTACCCATTAGTACACGAAATTTTATCAAAATCCTTTCAGTTGTTGCAGCGTGATTGATGGACAATAATCCAAATAAACTTTCACTTTTTTTTTTGCAGATTCACTGCTGCATATAATAAAATGTCAACTTATAATTTACATATTTGAAAAAGACTGTATCTCAAAATACATCCCTTATGTTCCTGTGACAGTGTAAATTAATAATAATAATAATAAATTCTTTTATTTTTCAAGAAAAAAGGTTGTACATACTAATTATTGTTGGATCAAGTTAAATTATGTTTCAACTTCCAATATCTCTTTAGATTCAACATATTATACACAAATATTTACATTAATTTGTTTCTCAGAATGGTTTACTTGATATTAATTTTAAAAGACTACAATCTTATTACTTTATTTACTTTGAACATTTTAAAATCGCCAATACGTTACAGACAAACAACGAAACTAGTATTATCCATAAACAACTGCTTCTACAAACGCACGAAACAAAACTTCCCACCATTCGAACAAAGTACATTTGAAACCTCTTCACACGACACGATCGTGTCTATTGCCTGGTATTAGATATTTCTTTGAGTGTAAAAACTATGGGAAGTACATTGCTCCTAGCTAGACGTTGCTGAAACAGAATCTTTGTATATTTCTATTAGTAAGAATCAATAAAGATTTTTAAAGTCTGTGCCTACGCCAAAAAGTATGTAGCGAGTATTTTGAGATTATAGTGTCTAGCATATCGTGTACAAAATCCTTAACAATACATAAATATATAAATGCGAAAATACTGAACCGATTTGGATGGAATTTTGCTAAACGTATTATAGCTAGCTTCATCCTGGAAATCCCACGGAAACGGGAGATAATATACGCGACACGGTATTTCATATTTCTTTGACATGAGGGTATTTATCCTATTATACTCGTACACTGGTAGAAAACATTTTCAATGAATTTTACCAAAAAACCTCTAACAAAATGCACAAATATTTTGAAAGTGACATAATAATAGTCATATAATGTGTGCTTGTTAAGGCCGTGTAGCCAGCCATAAGTCAGCCCAGTTAACAGATGTATTTGATAGGCGGCTACGTGCTTCACAAAATTAATATTTTCATTGTAATTTGTTAGTACATACTCTATACTAACACAAACATATGTATGCAAATTCTTATTCAACTAAAATATACTTAAAAAGAAGATTGTGATATATTTGGGTAAAAACAATTTAATTCATACTGAAATGTTTTTGAATCTAATTCTAAAGCTAAATTTACAAGTACTAAGAACTGCCTGTGTTATTTATATATAATATTAGTTCGAATAAAATAACCCCGAAAAAACTCTGTCTTAAAATACAGCACAACCCAAGTTGATCTTAACCAACTTTGTAAGAGTATTTTAAAAACACTGTTTAACATAAAATTTGCAAATTGAAATTTTTACATAATGTGTGTCGAATTTTTTACACGCTCACCAAATTAATGTGGTGGCCTAACTGTTAGCTAAAATTACAAGAATAAAATAAAAATACATGCTTCATAAATTTCATGTTAATTTTAAATTTCACATTTTCAATAAACTCATCTTCTACTCTACATATATACACATAAATAAATAAATAAATACATCATTGTATTTATAATTTATGACCTGATTAACAAGGAAAAACATTTAAATTGCCAATAATATAATTACGAAAAAGAATATGGTTAGAATCAATCAATATTATTGATGCTTGAACTTGAGTAGCATCCGCAATTACTGAGTTAAGCAAAACATCTAAAAGACAATTAAAATACCAGCTTCGTAAAGTACAAAAATATATCCTTAGTTTTTCGTAAATCAGAAGTCAATCAACTCTTTTATATCAAAGCATATCATTTTACTAATATCGCAGACCTTAAAACCAGCCAAAATCTAAAACAGGTTACCATTATGCGTTATTATGCAGTATATTATGTTAAAATGCGCTTATCGGAGCATTTACTGGCTCCGGGATTTAATTAAAACCGAAACATCAAAAATAAAATGGAGCCAGCGCTTTATGAATATTGTATTTGTGCAATAAAAGCATACTTGGCCGATTACAGCTGATCGCAATTAAAGCTCTGCGTTAGAATTGATATGATTTTTGTGGAACTTCAAAGATTGCCGAAAAGTATAAATGTATGAAATTTCGGCTGCCACCCGCGCTGTAAATAAATCTTAGGTAATACGTAATAAAATATATGTATTTTTGTAATTAATTTTAATTGTTGCGATTATTGTAGTGGGTCGTAATGATAAGCCCTATTTTTATTTACGTTTTGAGTTTTATTATTATTTGAAGAAATTAAATTGGTGACAATGCCATTTATAAGGAAGGTAAGTAATCAATCGGTTCTACGTTGCGCTGACATGTATAAATTAATAAAATGTTTAACTGACGCTCCTAACAGCTTCGGCAAACCATAACCAAGTATAAACACTGTCAGCAAAAACAAAGTCATCAAAATATTTCACGCACAAAAGCCCTCCTATTCAATTTCAATCATCACCACAGATAATAAAATAGCAGTTTTATTTACAAGCCGAGAGCCTTAATACAAGAAGCGTTGGTTCAAAATTATCTCTAGACTCGGCTTTGTCATATTTCACAATAACCTTTAACTTATACTTTACTGAGGAAAGCAATAAATATGTTGGGACTTATAGAAACACGTAGAATGTTAATGTGCCTGCTTTTGTTCGGGTTAAAGCCGTGTTTGTTGTAAAATCGTCATAAATATGCCATTCTTAATTATTGAAAAACGTTAACTTTGTAGGATACGGCGAAATAGCGAATTGATATTTTACTGGCGATGGTGTGAAGATGTGGTAATGATTGCGACAGTGTAAAGGCATGTTTTAATGGATGGATTATTTTTATTGAAATTTATTTTAAAGCTAGCTATAAAAGCGACTTCTTTCACATTCATAATGGATGTATTAATTCCTTTATGTTACAGGATCAATATCTTACAAATGTTTCATTTTGAAAAATAGTTTTTAAAGGAGTTTGAACGCGGTTAATAAAACATTCTTTTTATAATTTTTAACCCGTTTCGAACACAGATAACTGAGATCTCTTTAAAAAAGGTATTTTATTTAGTATGGAAAGTACTCACACTCGTACTCGCTAGTATAACAAACACAAGAACTACATTTTATCATAGTAACATACATAACGAACCAAAAAACAACAACATATTTATTACAAACCTCTGAACATACACTAGATATATTCTTGTAGAAATAAAATACAATAAAATTAACTACTAATCTGTCAATGTTTTACTATCTTTTCGACTTATAAATCTCACTTTTCCTCCCTACTTTTTTGCACCAATCGCAAAGACTGCAACAATATTGAAGAAAAGACATAAATTCTATTCCTTATCCTTAACCAAAGACCATACTCGTCCAGCTCTCAATCAAATGATATGTGCTAAGTTTTCTAATTACCAACCACCTAGCGGCAATTTCAAAGGCATAAAAACTGTGACCATATTCAGGTTATAGCTACAATTCCTGGATTGAGTGGAATATTTATTGGTGTATCAGTGTCATTAGCACATATGGGAATATTGCATAAAATTTTCAGATTTGTTTGTCAAATTTCATATGAGATAGAGCTATAGTTTATGGTTAATAAGTCATTATTTTCATTGAACATCTATAGTGTGAAAGTGGGTATAACCGCGGGGTACATACTACTGAAAAGCGAGTTGTGTGTTTCAAAAATTAAAAAAAATCTAAACTTTGTCCATTCATATCAACTAATATTTAAATCATTAGCAATTAGCAAGTTGTATAGGATATTTTATACAAACAGGAACATACGAAAAACTTAACATTACTTTAAATTTGATAAGTTTTCACATCGGAATATTGGTAAGGATAGTTAATAACGGAAACAAATACCTTACAATCAATAACTGATTCATTAATACCAACAATGCTGCCAATTGATTACTAACAAATGATCCAGACGCGTTGTTTTAAGGGCCCTGCAGGGTTGCCAACACAAATAACATTTTAATCTCTTGTTGTAAAAAAAAACCTCTTTACTTTTGCTAATTTTTTTTCTTGATATGAAAAATACTTCAATTGTTCTTCAATTAACAATTGAGCTTCATAATCAGTTTTGTTCAAAAGACTTATTGTAAATATATTTATTATTAACTCTTTAATATTATGTTTTTCGCAGACTAGTTTTTGTTTGATTATCTCATATCATTACAAAATGACTATATTATGTATATAGCTTCTATAACTCACTTTACTAATTATTATGATATACAGCCTCTATAACTCTATCATATTAAGAGAAACCTTTTTTAAAAACACACGAAGATTGCTCAATATTTTTTTTTATCAATAGGCAGCCCTAGATGCGCGGAGCAGAATCGCATCTATCGATATTATAACAGTTAATCTTGCAGAAAGTAGCACTATGTTAGTGTCATAGCTCAAAGCCGGAAATACGTTCACTATATCAAATAATACTTACTTAAATATTTTTAAATTGTTTCGTAAAATTTAAGAATAATAATTAAAGAATAATAATAATTTGGATATGAAAGTTTTAAAAATTATTAAAGGAATTCCTATATTGCCTTTATAGATTCCAATATGCAAGCAAAATGAGTTGATTATTCATTCATTCATTTACATAAATTTTGATAGCAAATTCCATGCGAACTACCCGGGTTTTGAAAGATGTATAGTCAGGCTAATACAAATTTAAAGAAAAAATAATGATTTCTTTACCATCCTACTAACGGCCGTTTTCAATATTCCATCTATCATTTGATTTGCTTACTAAAGTCAGACAAATCTATCTATTTGAACTTACTTTCTATCCATAATCTTTGATACATAATTGAAAACGGTCGTTAATTAGATTGTATCCTTCTTTTTTACCCATAAAAGTCTACATTTAAATAGCATTTACATGATATCTCCTTTATATCCCATAATTAATACTTTCCCATATTCTATTTAGTAAATACACCCAAGAACGCAAGCCAATGCTAAGATCTGATAGCCGTCTTCGCAAAAAGGCTTTATGACGCTCTTCCTAAATAGTAAGTCTTAATAACGGTTGATCGATTTATGATCGTATATCACAACTAATTGATGCTTGTAATCGATGTTCAGTATCGATTTATATGGAATACTATCGGTGGAATAATGTCTTCGTAGACGTTGATAACGGTTTCGAATACGTATTCATTATTTTAGATTTAATGGTGAATAGAATATTAATTGAATCTGAATTTATATGATAACGACTGTATACCATGTTTTTGTCTCTACAATTTCGAATAAATCTAATCGTCTAGTAAAATATTTTTTAAACTAGCTTTCCGCCCGCGGCTTCGCACGCGTGGGCTACTAATTTCTGTATTTTTAGAGGAGCACAACAAAAGTTTAAAAAAAGTACGATCGCAGGACCATATATATGCACATGTCTATCGTTTTTTTAATA
Organism: Phoebis sennae; assembly: GCA_001586405.1. Taxonomy (NCBI): domain Eukaryota; kingdom Metazoa; phylum Arthropoda; class Insecta; order Lepidoptera; family Pieridae; genus Phoebis; species Phoebis sennae. The sequence goes on along the minus strand of LQNK01000175.1, from coordinate 149,360 downwards.
ATCTTCTATGGAAATAGGTTTGACCAAAATCTCACAGAGCGCGCGCCTCTTTAAAAATACAGAAAATAGAAGCCCACGCGAGCGAAGACGCGGGCAGAGAGTTAGTTATTTTTTGAAGTTTTTGAGGATTCAATGAGTGTTTTAACGTCTTAATCTATACATTAAGAGTATAAAAAGGCATGTCCACAACTCAACCAAAATCTCACATTGTCACGTGGTATGACATTTTCACGACTTGAGAAGCGTATATCTCAAAAAATATTCATTTTAGCAGAAAACGCATTTAGAAACCTCGATATCATTTTTAAAGACCTTTCCAATGAAACCTCACTCAATGTTGTATTCGCGAATTTATTTTTTTACCCTCCGTTTACATGTATGGAGAGCCACCCCAAAAATGTATTTTTTTAAATAAAATGTAGCCTATAAGTTGCACCTAATATTGGTCTATCAGCATGTGAAATTTTATAAAAATCTGTCCTGTGGTTATTACGTGATTGACGCACATACAAACAGATAAACAGACAAACAGACAAACAGACAAACAGACAAACAGACAAACAGACAAACAGACAAACAGAAAAAAAATTTTCTAACCATGGTTTTGGTATCTATAGAACATACATATTGCATAGCAATTACTCTTTTTGAAAAATATTCAATGTACAGAAATGGTTCGGTTACTCTTTTATTATATGTATAGATAATTTTTAAATAATAAAGAAATATTTTTGAGCCAGTATTTTTTGTAGTATGGAAACTAGATAACTGATAGACATACTTAAACATTTTTTTGTATACATACTATAGATAGATAAACACACACACATCGAACCCACATCCTTCCGTGCCATAGACCTTTGCCACATCCACTGCGCCAGTCGGGTCATCAACAAGGTACATATACATACTACATTTGAGGGTATATATTCTATTTTACTTTATAACGTTTATGAACTATATGTAACTATGCATTCCATACAATAATTCGCTGGACTAATAGAATACTTATCACGGTTTATAACGAAAATGCTATTATTTTATTTTCTCCTTCCTAATTAGCACAAAGCCTTATTTGGCACCACAAAAACTAAAGCCATTAATAAATAACCATGGTCTGTCATTTAACATCTGCAATAAACAGCTGTATGTGGGGGCGAAAAAGTGGAATGTGCCTGTTGAATACTATTCCTAGGTTTGATGTGTTCATTGAAGGAGCAATTAGTTATGGGAAAGGTTGCTGTTAGAGGTAGGATAGATATAGATTTGTTAAACATAAAAAAACAATCTTTAATATATCAACAAGATATTTGCAGTTGTATTCACGTAACAGACATTAAATGAAAAAAATAGATACTAAAACGTTTATTTTTCGTATTGGTCTCTTTCGAGGCGCTTTTAGAACGTTATATACATTTACGTAATGAATATTCTTAATTTACCGATTCGAAAAGCTGCCTCTACCGAGAAGAACCGGCAAGAAACTCGAGTAGTTGCTCTTTTCTAAACAATCAAAAGAGTTCGGATGAACGTCTGGATTCTATGAAACACTTGAAATAGGAGTATGTTTAAATTATATGACAAAACCTATAATAATTACTTAATATAAAAACTGAAATGTTAGTTTGTACGCGCTAATCTTAGGGACTACTGGTCCGATCTAAAAAATATTTGTGTGAGATTTATCTATCATGTCATCATTAATCGAGGATGCCTCAAAGGTTATATCACACTATGCTACGTATAACAAATACTCCTTTTCAACGTCCAGAGATGCTATTTTAGGCACTAAAGAAAACTGTTCTCTACTCATATTTTAGTGTATTATACCTTTTGGTTCATTATTTGAGCATAGTAACAGCCTCAAGCTAACGTACAATACTGTCCCCATTCTATACCGACACCAATCTTTTATACCATTTGCCAACACTACTTTTTATCATCTACCTTCACAGGAATTTTATGATAAGTACGACTTACATTTAGTAAATATGATTGTTAATGTTGCACTCTATTCCGTAGATATAATTATAATGTTACATACGGGAAAATTGTATGTTTCTAAGTCACTTGTAAGAGATACCTAAATTCTAATACGCATTTCTACATCTCAATTCTAAACCAGTCATTTGAAGTTTATTTGTCTGTCTGTTAAGACCGCTACAATGCATTTGCATCATATAATTAGGCGGTGCGTTTTGTTCACCGCAAACTGTCTAAACCTAAGGGCCCTTTGTTTTGCATCTTCCGAGAATCGAAGGGTGGTCCGCCCTGATTTTAATGTTTTAATTGTTGTGTTAGAGGTTGTATATTCTGAGAGCTAGAAACATTTTGTGGGGAGGTGTTTGAGTGTTGCTGAAAATTTGTCTGATGCCTATAACACTACTTTTTAGAAAATAAGTAAGGTATATAAATAAGTTAATATTCAAAAGCTTTTTCAGTATACAATACTAACTATGCCCCGTGATTTCTGATTGCGTTTTGAAGATTACAGCGTTTAAACAAACATACAAACTGTTCAATTATCTCATTGCATAAATCACTGAAAAAAATTGCGCACCCCACGAAACAGGATGCCTTACTTTTGAAGACCAATGGTGAAATGTATTGTTTTAGAAAATGTAATAAATGATTTATTATTGAACACAATTCTCAAGGTATTGAGTGTGAAACAAATAACAAACTTGATAGTAGAAGTTGAACGAAAAATTAATATTTATACTGTTTGTTCCCGAGTGGATCGATTTATAAGAGATAGAGTTTATTGATGTAAATCTAGTTATGTTAAGTTATGAAAATAGCATAGGGAAATGTTACAGCTACAAAGAAATAAAAGCATTGAAATTGCTATCTAACGATAAGATTGCCATTGGTATGCACCTACTACTTTTTCATGTAATCTAATGTTTACCATCAAGCGTGTATTTAAAAAAAAAGCGGGAATGTAATGTAACGTTTCAAGATATCAGAATTGAATTAGATAAGCTAATGAAGAAAGGTTGACTTCATTTTTTTACAATTTATTATAAATGCCATGGCAGTAGTTTCCAGGTTGATACGATGAGCCTGCCGTCCACTAATCAGTGTTAAGTACGTATACCATTCCTGGATAGTTGAACCATCCGTCACAGATGTCACAATAGCAATACATCAGAATATATAAACATAAGTAAAGCGCGAATATTACCTTTAAAGCTATCCACCTGCGGCCATATTGAATATTCATGGCTAAACGTGAGTAGAAACCGCGGTAACCCAGCATGAGATCTACTTTTTCACTACAATTGTTCAGTAAAATTCATGCAAATGTAATTCTATTAGTAACAACAAGCTTTTTTACAAAATTTATCGAGTTTTACGTAACCGATGCTTGATAAGCCATTCCACATTTGTAAGAGCCTTTTTAGTAATTTTCTGTAATTGACAGTTCTGAAGTTTATTATACAGAAATCATCGTACTACTTGTTATACTTTCGTACTATTTTAAAATTCAACTGCGAGACTTAATTGCAATACAATCACGATTGCAGTTTTCTTAAAATATATTAATAGTTACTTTAGATTAATATAGGCTTTGTCATATTTCGGTACATAAGCTAATACTAATAAAAACTAGATCCGTCCACGTATTCTTTTAAGTTGACTTATCATCATGTCAAACACACATTTATTGTGAACTTACTGTTATGTTATATTGTCATAGGCTATCGTTAATTTAGTTAAGTTAATCTTTTGTTACATAATTCATTTTTACTTAATGTCAACGGCACATTCTATAATATAAACTCATTCAGTTTATACTTTCACCATGTAATCATGTGTATACTTTATCTGTGTAATGAATAAATAAATAAAAAAACAAATAGAAATAATAACATTTTTAATTTTAGTAGCTATCGCTATTATCCCATGCCTTGTACCACTCACGCCAACCACAGAGTAAAGGCACCACCGCAGCCCATTGGAAATAATACCGGAGACTTGGTCCCGCGCCGCAAACAGCCTCCGAAATTGTTTCTATTATAATGTTGCCGAGATTTTTGTTTTAATAAAAAGCAAGGGCGAGGAATTCGTACTTCTACCAATTTATATTATTTATTATTTAAATCAACTTTAAGTCTTTACCTATTTGCTTTTTTGCTCGTAGTAAAATTTTAATGAAACAAAATTCGTCAACGATGAAAAAGTTTCAAAGTAATTGTTTGTCAAATATTCCAATAGTGACTAAATTGAATTTGAATAACTGTTCCCAGAATCGAAACAATTACAGACCGAGCATTTAATTTGTACAACAAATTACATTTCAAACATGACATTGCAAAATGTAAATAAAAAATTTAAGACCGTACGAAATCCGACAGTTTTGCTTCGAAATCCTAATTATTCAGACGTTTCCTTTTTTCGCTGTGCAACAATGAAAGAACAAAATCTCGAATAACTAAAAACACAATAAAGTCATTAAGGGGTTTACACTCGGTTCTTGTTGGACGACTTTGTGGCCAATTAAAATGAACTAGTGTTGTGCCAATCATATCGATAAACCGCGGAAATATATATATAAATAAATAGCGGTCAAGTTACGTCTCTCAACATCCTGTATGCTGGTAAACGCAAGTTATTCTGTGATAAATTTTATTCCTCAATAGGCTATATTGATCTCTGTACTCAATATACAGTATAAAACAATTAAAAAGCTCAGAAAAATAAGCTAATCTCCAAAACGAAAACCAGAAATTAAAACCGATCCTACGATAATTTTAAATTGAAACTATTTAAATGTAGTTCATATTATAATGAAAAATGTTAAGCGCATGCTTTCTAGGATAAAATCTAGCTTCGAAGCGATAATTATTGGCTTCGGACGAATAAAAGCAAAATGATCTCACCGATGTAATCGTGTTAAGCACATTGCAAATGTGAATATCGATTTTAATATTCAATACCAATTACTGTTGGAATTTTTAATTTAGAAAACAGTGAGGCTTCTTAACAGATAAGTTTAAAATATGGCTCGGATCGTATATATTACAATTAGATTTGATATAGTATCTAGACAGTCTAATGTATGTTTATTATAGGTTTAATAAATTTATTGAGTTTGAATACTCTTCAGATTAACAAATAGTAACGACGCTTCGACTATTTTATATGGATATCAACATTTTATTCCACCAATAAAACATTATTTGTAACTGTACCTTTCCTCTTGTCAATTAACAGTACATTGGCAATAAAATGTTCAGCATTGTTTACTGAAACATTACAATAATTTAACACGGCAAACCAGATCTGCAGGCCAGATCGACACAGTAGCAAACCGTTATATTATAGATTATTAACACTAGATGTAGCGATACCAAAATGGGGCCGCGATAGCGTTGCGAAACGATAAATCAAGAGGCGTTCGCATTCTGTCACTCCATCGGCTTATAACGAAGGCGGGGAAAACATCGATACTCAGTCGGTTTGTTGCGCAACACTATTAAATTGGATATAATTTAGTGTTAGTTATGTCATGTCATTAGGAGGCAATCCCGTCTATCGGGCTCGGAAAATGCTAATATGATTTAGATATGCCTATCTAGATTAAATTGACGGTAATCGTGGAATAGCTGCGAGATTATGATAAAAATATTAGTGCTACAAATGGTCAGGTTATTTTGTTTTCAATAAAAGGCATTACAGGTAATGTAAAAGTGTGTCGTTATTACAATTAACGTACCCATTAAGTCATAAATTAATGATTTACACGTACTTTAATTTACTATACTTACTAAATAAAGCACAATTGTATATTTAAAATGTGGTAATTTATAACTACTTGAAGCTTCTGTAAATAATTAAAAAAAAATATTTTTGGACATTTAATACTACATCTAGTCCCTAACTCTGCAAACTTACATACTATAGATAAATAAACACCCAGACTGTACAATATTCATCACATATTAATTTTCTACTCGTGGGGATCGAACCCACACCCTCCAGCGCAATAGACTGTAAATTATTGTTTGTATGTTGAATATTTGTTACTTGATATGAATCAGCTTAATCAGGTTATCTGAGATTAAACATATTAGACGGAGAATTATAGTTCTTAAACTTTTGTCCTATGTAACATGGCATTATATACACGAAGTACTGCTTAAAAAATAGAAAGCTGCAAACATCTTTACATAACCCTAAACTATAATAATAATTGCTCATACTTTCGACTTAGTCATGTACACGAAAATAAAATTCGGCCATTAAAACGTGTATAATATACCCATGAGATCATGAGCACGGCGTCGGTCTATTCAATAATTCATATCAGGAAAACGTGCAAAGACTCCGATTTTACGCGTCAAAGCAAACAAACAAACACACACATTAACATTCACACCGCGTCGGAACATGTCGACGAATTTAGAAAAGCTTTTTGTTAATTTTGGCTATGCACTTGAATAGATCCTTAACTTTAAGAATATGCGTTGATTTTAGCATTTCAAGAGAGTTTGACTGCGATTCGGTTCGCGTGTAATTTAGCTTTTGTTATGCTGTTTTATAAGTTGTAATTCTGTAAAGTTTCATCCAAATCTGTTCGGTAATTTTGGCGTGAGAGAGTAAAATATACATCCTTACAAACTTTCGCATTTATAATATTTTAAGATGTGAGAAGGCGTTGATTGTAGATCCTACTCTTATGCATTTATATAATGTCTAAAGAATTGCTTCAACATGAATTTGACTAAGTTAACATCGGGAAAAGTGCTATGTAAATAGCAATACATAAGTATCATGCAATCCTCTCCGGCCGGCTTAAAGGGAGGGGATACCCTCCAGGGTATACCGGCCAGGCATCTGCGACACTGTGATATTGTAAATGTTCATGGGCTGCGATCGGTCACTTAACATCAGATGAACAGCATGCTCCGCTTGCCAAATATAACATAATAATGTACGCCTTAGGAAGGCTTTGAAACCTCTAGTGTAACATTTTGTCATGCTGTTCAGGATTCAATATAAGTAGGCCTGCATATTCTTTACATAGTTCTGACTTAAACATAACAGAAGCGATCCGTCATAATACATTATAATAAAACGCTTATAATCAATAACATTTCCTTTATAAATAAGCCATTAATTAATACTTACTAGAGCTACTGAGTGCTCTAATTATTGCTCCAGGCGTTGCGAGCCTATTATTATCATCGACATCGATTAATCGGTAACAAATTATCGATGTTTCAGAAATCGATATCGTACCGATTACAAGTGTTTTCGATCACGAATCGAGTGACATAAATGCTTAAAGTTAAATGTCAAAATAATATTCAATGGATTTATTTTGACACCCATTCGAGCGTGTTCGCGTTTTCACGTTTTGAATATTATGTTTTGAATAAATAATGATTTAATATGCGTCTATTGAAGCGAATTTATAGGAGGGATTTGGGGCTAATGTTAGATTGAAATGGATTTACCTGTTGGTTAATCTTGCATTATAGTCTTTATGAACAAACAAGTATAATCAACAGTAGAAGTCTCTTGAATTGTAACGTTTTAGAGCAATTCCTTAATCCTTCCGCATACTGACTTATGTATTTATCTAACAGCCGTTTTCAATAATGTATCAAAGATTATGGATAGATTGTAATCTCAGATTACATGACATTTGATTGTCAAAAGTCATAACAAAAACTATCCGTCGACAGCATATTGAAATCAAAGTAAGTGCAAATAGATAGATTTGCCTGACTTTAGTAAGCAAAACAAGGGGTAGATAGAACATTGAAAATGGCCGTAATGCAAAAAGTTTATTAGGCGGCTTTATAACGTCATTTATATACACAGTTACAATTTTTATTTACCTCCAATCCGGAGGTTGTCTCTACCAAGAAGAACCGGCAAGAAACTCGAGTATTTACTTTTTAAAAAGTTTGAATACAATGAAGTATCGCTTTCAGTGATTTGAATTTAAAGGATGGTCCATCTCAATCGCAATTCCTTTGTAAATCTGTATGATAAACCAAAACAAACACAACATGTGTTTAGCCAAAAATGTATGCATACTTAAATTGGAACTCACGTGCTATGATATGAGTAAAATAAATAGACTACCTCGTTGGTCTAGTGGTTGCATCTTTGACTACAGATCGAGGGGTTCCGGGTTTGATTCCCGGTCGGTCTGCCGTCCCATCGGGTTATGAGAGTAAAAGGTAAAGAGAGTGCACCTGTGTTAGCGCGTACACTTGTGCACTATAATATCTCCTGCGCAGCTGGCTAGTCTCTGTTGAGATTGGCCACCATGGCCGAAAACGGTCAGGGGGAGCTATTATTAAAATAAATAAAAATCGTTCAATTACATTATTTTACCTGCATCGAAACCCGCATACATTAGCAGTAAAGCCCGGCTGCATTCGATATTTTTAATTCGCTAAAGTAAGCAAAATAGTTAATAATTGTAAAGCGTAAAGTTTACGGTAATCGTTCGCTCGCCGACATATTACCCATTACGAAGGATTCCGAAGCAATATCACTCTTTAATAGTCAATTAAGAATCGAGTATGAAAATAACATACAATGAAAACTGTCGGCGGCATCGGTATGTAACCTTTATCGAATGATTCGTTATCGGTTACCGATTAATTTTGGTTGCGAATCGATTTGAATATCGGTAATTAGGATCGGTATGTTTTTTTAGAGGGAAATGTAAATGCATGTAATCTAATGTAGTCGTGGTATTATGAAGTTCAAAATGACTGTTTATGACATTATTTTTTTACTACCTACATCTCATCTTATATCCTTTCCTTATCTCGTCCTAATTTCTCATTTTTATACCTTATTTGAGTGTAAAGAGTGATAACTAAAGCGAATATCTCTTGTATTAATTTAGATAATTACTGAAAATCTAGAGATCCGTTTGTTCATTTGCTTGATGTGCGAAAAAAATAAACCGGCTAAGTGCGAGCTGGACTCGCGCACGAAGGGTTCCGTATTTATATATATTATTTTTAATTTATAGGGGCACCGGAAACAGATAATATGTGAAAATTTCAGCTTGTAGCTTTCGCGGTTTATACAGCCTGGTGAGTGATGACAGACAGAAAGACAGACAACGGAAGCTAGTAGGGTCCCGTTTTTATCTTTTTTTTATAAAAACGTATTTTTAACCCTAAAAATACTCTTGTTTTTTAATTTTTTCTTAGGATCGGGTTAAAATGCCTACTTTTGATGGGATTGTATTAGTATGTTTGTATTATCCATTATAAACGCAAAATCAATAAATGTAAGGCAAGAAATTATGATTTATTCTATGTTTAATATAAAATATGTTTATTTAATTAAAATATAATCACGACAATTATCAATAACACTTAGATAATTTTATTACTATAAATTATCTGTAAATTATGATCTTGTAATATCGTACAAAATCGCTCAATTCGAATTAATTATTATTATTAATGTTTAGATTCTACGATAATAATAAGCAATAATTACTAACTTATAATATATGGATAGATAATTAATAAACTTATATCACGCTATGAACGATCTGTAACCTAAATACAAGTTTCAAAATTATCATTATTTACCTTGTTTAGTAAGAAATTAATTTCATTGTGCTTACAAATCTAAGTCCAAATACATGATTAAAATTAACTTTGAATTATTTCGGGAAATTTATGCAGACATTTATATAAATTTATAAAAAATACTGACATATCCGCGGCTTTGCAGGCTTTAAATATGGGGTAAACTAAAGATATCCAAAATTCATCAAAATAAGTTCAGTAGTTTCGGCGTAATTGTCACACTGAAACATCCAAACTTTAACATTTATAGTAGTAAAGACATACCAAAGCTTTTAAAACCTTCGTAGAACAATACATAAATTATTAATATAATTTAATGTTTACTCGGAAATGTCCCACACTGCAATAAATAATAGAATTAATTAAATTTAATGTGAATGCGGGCAATTAATCGTGAATATGGAACATTCTAGAAAAGGCACCGACTCCGCTTTTTGTCAATAAATAATGTAACATTGTTGGAGATTTAATCAACTGCAAGATTAACTGATTATAAATAAAATATCGGATTGATGGATTCTCAACTAAAGGAATACAGACAATTTATTACACACGACAAATGAAGATAGAAATAATTAAGAAAGTAGTTGTTAAAATGTATTATTCTGATTGTTTCTAGCGGCCGTTTTCAGTAATGTATCAAAGATTATGGATAGATTGTAATCTCAGATTAAATTACATTTGATTGTCAAAAGTCATAATAAAGGCTATCCGTCGACTGCGTATTGAAATCAAAGTAAGGGCAAATAGATAGACTGACTTTAGTAAGCAAAACAAGGGATAGATAGAATATTGAACACGGCCGTAAATCATAGTTTGATTTACTGATGGCCCACTATAAACGACGACACGTCATAGAATAATAGATACATATTGTTTTCACTAACGAGTGGTTTGAAAAAAAAAATCGGAATCAAGTTTTGGCGATTATGTTAACGCTACATTTATTGTAGATACGCTGTGGACTTACGCCTAGTAGGATATTGTACTGTCCGTAAGTAAAACAACCCTTATTTTTATGTGAACTGGACATTAGTCAAAACGTTTCTGATATAAATATTGATATTACCGTGTCTCAACAGTAACAAAAAATAGAAATAAATAAAAACGACAAAGCAATCTCAAAATCACGTAATAGATAAAATTCTTTCGCAGAAACGACGTAAATAAGATATAAATTATAAGAAATATTTGATTCACCCTTATTCGAAGAACGGTAGCTACGTGCCCCGAATATAACACCCTTGGCCAATTGGGTCTTACCTGTAAAAACAAAAAAATGGTTAAAAACGTTTTTCTTATGATACTAGATGAGTAGGTTAAACAGCAAGGCTTTAAGAATTCGCAAAGCTGAAGAAAGTATTAGACTAGATGTGAAGAAAACAATGATGGAAAAATAATTTAGAAGGAAAACAAACGTAATATTCCCATAGATTTACCATAGTAAATCTATAAACCGCGTAACTTCAAAACTTAAATGGTGTGTCATTGACTATTATAAAATAGGTTGTAAGTATTGTATTGTCTCTGAATGTTACGAAACATTGGATAAGAAACATGTACGTGCAAGTGCTGTATATAATTGGAAATAATTCTTAACGATAGAAAATGCGTTCACTTGTGTACATTCTATAAAAATGTTTCCATCTGTTAAATACGAAGCATTAGATGCCTGGACTCTTAGTATTACAGAGTCAAAATTTCGTTATTAATCAATAATATAATCGTATTAAAATGATTCTTCAGTTCTATGTAAATAGATTAAAGCCTGATTGTGCAGCAATAAATCAATATAAATATTCGTAATCCTGTTTAAGTTTACCGCATGACATCATTTCCAAAAAATATCATCATTAGTGGCTTAGTGATTAGTGCAACAGATTAGCATTATTTCGCTATAATAACGGTATTTTCCGGTTGGGATCCTGCATCGTTGTCATTGGACTTGAAGTGGCGTCAGAGAATTTGATAAAACTAATAATAATTCTGTAGCAAGCAAGGATGTAAAAAATATCAGCTTCTTAAACAATATAAATATTAAAAAGACTCTGAAACTTTTAATCTCCATATTGTTAATTATTTATTTAATAAAAAAAGCAAGCAACAATATGTCTTATGATAGTTACTAAAAAATTTATAACAACTAATATTTTTTCTTCGCTCCGCTCATTCGATTAAACATTTTAAATCTCTCTTCAAGTGACATTTGTTTATCTTTAGTCAAGGTAAGAGTTAAATGCATATTCTTTCTTAAGAAATTTTTTATAACATATTATTTTTTGAATGCAAGCCTGTAACTAAACTATAATGCAGACTTTTTTACTTTTTAATTTTATTTATCGGTTTAATTAAGTAATACTTGTATGGTTTCAGATTAGGTGCATTTCACACGAGCATATTTTTCTAAAAAAAAATTATAAAATTTATAAAATATTATTTTTTAATGCAAACCTTTAACTAAGCTATAACCCCTTCTTTATTTTATTAATTAATACTTAATACTTCAGAAGTTGTGTGAATAGTTTCTACCGAGAGGAGCTGGCTTACTCTTTCCATAGCATTTAATATTACTTAACTACGCAAAACATTTTAGTTATTTTAGTTTTTTTTTTTTTATAATTATATTTGTAATTTATATTATATTTGTAAATTGTAAATAATCCTATACAGTAATATCTATGACAATACAAAAGGTTTTCGAGTTAAGAATAAACTTTTACAAACTTTCAGTCCGAAAAACAAATAATTAAGTAATACTTACGTTTAATAGCTACAAGATACAATGAAATTTAACATTATATTATGCACTCTTTAGTAGCAGAAGTACATTTATTATATTAAGGTTCTTATTTATTTATTTTTTTAGTAATTACATTATTTTAGTTAATCACGTCCCGAAATAACGACTTGAATCGCGTTCATGTGAACAGGCCAGTGGTCTAGGCATCAAATTCCGAGGCGATGGCAGACAAAGCGAACACGAAGCGATCAACGTGCGAGATACGGGAGGCGATAGGGTACTGGGAACTGGTGGCTTGTGGCGTAAAGCAAAAGCGAAGGTTTGGCTTTTCTTTCGTGCGGGGTCGGTTTGATTGTTTTTGCTTGTATTATAAAATGTTTGTTTGCGTTCTTGCTTCTTCAATTTAATGTTCGGGATGTATAAAAGAATAGAATATAAAATATTTTTATTCATGTAAACTTTTTACAAAGTACTTATGAATAGTCATTTTTTTAAATTTACCACCGGTTCGGAAAGTCGATTCTATCGAGAAGATACCGGCAAGAAACTCGATAGTTACTCTTTATAGTTATTGTTGAAAGTTTTTCTTGTTTCAGTAAATACTTCTACATTTTTAAGTCTGTGATAATAAACTTTTATACAATTTAAATAAATGTGTCACTTATACTGAAGGAAAAATTAATTTCTTTGCCATTGTATAAAGACATAAAGTAATTCATTTTGTTGATATATTCAAAATTTTTTCTATTATAGTTCTTTTCTATTTCAACTCCATCTTAAACTATGTCTATCCCAATACTAACATATAGGCTTTCCTATGAGTCCCTGTTTATATCATACTAGCTGATCCGCGCCTTGCTCCCGTAGCATAATAGTATGTATGATATGAATGATAAAAAAAATTAAAATCGCTCCAGTAGTTTTTGAGCCCATTCATTACAAACAAAGATTTCCTCTTTAAAATATTACTGTAGAAATCAATTTTAATTTTAGTATAATCCACCGCGCATGTTTGTACCAAACAAACGAAATTTTAATAATAAACATAAGCTACGAACACGACATCAAGCCTTTTTGTGGTAAATTCGTAAATCCTACGTGTTTACGCCCGACGTGGGACGATTACTTGATTTCTCGAAAAACTAGATTTCGTCCTTTTTGGAAGATGTTATTCATAAAATGAAGGAACTAGCTGATGATCCTTGTTCTAAAAATATGTAAATAATAATGTTTCTTTTAATTTATAATGACTAATAAAATTAAATTTGTAAGGGATTTTTTGATGCAGTAAAATCTTCTTTCATGGTGAAAAATATTTTACCACTCCTATATTTCAAGTTAAACCAAAACATTTTACTTTTTAATGAAATGAAAGAAAAAGAAAAGAAAGAAAAAGACATTTATTCAGCAGTACAGATGAACACATATTATAAAAAAGAATCTAATCAAACATAACCAAATTGGCGTTAGGTACATAGCTTAAATTCTTAATGAAAATTTATTTTTGAGATTTAACCTTGATTTAAGGATTGCTTACTAAACGCCAATTTGTTTATATATAAGTGTTATTCATACTACCACACTCCCACTTTCTTATATCAGTCAAAACACCCCGTATCCAACAATTAAAAAAAGTGTTAATTTCCACCTCCGTTACATAAAACGTACATTCGTCTGTTAGTACAAGCCATTCACACAGTTAGTGGTTAGGGGATAATAGATCCCTTTTGGATTGTGTGAGGTAGGTTAAAACGTCGCTGTAATTACATTTTTCTTTAATTGCGTGTCTTTGTAATTTAATTACTATTTAGAAACCAATATTTACAAATTTTTGAAAAGTCAAGTTTTTATTTTCAAAGTCCATTCTAGGAAGATAGGCAATGGACTCCTTAGTTTCTTTTTCAAGATAAATATGTATAGAGTGTTGTGTAATGCGTGGATAGTATTTATAGATAGAAGACGTAATGAAGGTTCAAAAATACATATCTTGTTATGTAAAAATGCCTCAAATTTGAGATATCCAAAATTTTAAATATAAAATTTGCCCTTTGCTACTCTTTTTAATAACAAAGCAGACAATATTGGTAATAAAAAAAATATTATTAACTCTAGAACATGTTCCAAACTCTTTATTTCCAATTTAAATAAATTTTACTTTTTAAATAAAAATTAACAATAAGCATTGTCTATACATTAAAAAAAGTAAGTCTCATTTTATAATTTGAATTATATATTCCATTCTATATTGTCTATGGCTATCCATAAACAAATTTTCGCGCCAAATCGTGCCTACGTCCGGTAGCTGTTTGTTCGCTCGTTCGCACCTCATGGCTCTAAGTGACCAACCGATAGTTTTAAACTATCCCAGGCGGTATATTGCTTTATTTTTAATTTGTTCGTTTGAACGTCTGTACCCTTGGGCTCAAAATGACGCATAGATTTGGAATAGGTCTCGAAAACTGGGGAATAAAGAGAATAATTTTAACAATTGAATAGTAATGTAATATGTTGACTAGAAGTTTTAACTGAAAGGATACTAAAATAATAGATATGACTGTTTGAGACATGTATTTAAAACACTAGCTCTTAATGATTGTATAATCGATTTGTTTGCTAACGAATTTATCTATTCTAATCTATATTTCTATACTAATGATATAAAGTGGAAACATTATGTTTTTTGTATATATGTTTGTAATGTTTTCACACAAAAACTGCAGGATTGATTTCAAAAATTTCTTTCACAATTAGAGAGATGCATCTTCACTAACGGCCGTCTTCAATATTCTATCTATCCCTTGTTTTGCTTACTAAAGTCAGGCAAATCTATCTATTTGCACTTTGATTTTAATATCCTGTCGACGGATAGCCTTTGTGATGACTTTTGACAATCAAATGTCATTTAATCTGAGGTTACTATCTATCCATAATCTTTGATATTATTGAAGACGGCCGTAAGTGACATAGGCATGTTATAGGCTATATACCATTATACTACGGTGTTCCTATAAAAATAACATACATACATACAAAAAACCACCAACCGCGTTCCCACCTATCCCACCATCACTCATTCAGGCAATATCCCCAACGATAATTAACATATCAAAATAAAAAGAATAAATAATTCCTTATAATGTAGCATATAAGTTTTTGTCTAAGCTGATGAGAATATAATGACTACTAGCTACGACCGGTTATAGCTATTAATATAATATTGAGCATTTCTTGTCTTAATATTGGAATTAATGAAGCAGCCGTAATACTTATATTTTAAAGCAAATCTATCGATTTTTATTTTATAGATAACTAGTCACGCCCCACGGTTTTACCTACGTGTGTAACTAATTCTCTGGGTATTCCGGAATTAAAAGTAGCTTATATGTTATTCTGGATTCAGCTATATGAATACCGGTTTTCATCAAATTTACAAATTCAAATTTCGAATTTCAAAATTTGTTTATATTTTTTTATCACAATCGGTTCAGTACTTTTTACGTGAAAGAGTTACAAACGCATATACCTACAAACATCCTCACAAACTTTCGCATTTAGAATATTAGTAGGATGAGCGACTTTAAAATACATTATCTATTGTGTTCGCTCTATCTATAAAAATGATGATGATGGACAAGCTTAATGAAATACTGGTGGCATTTAAAAAAAAACATTCTGTCTTATTTTTTAATTCTAAATTCAAAAACTGCATCTTTACTGAATGACATAGACTATATTAAAGGCTGTATAACATTATGCTACGGGAGAGAAGCCGCGCGGAATAGCTAGTAATATTATAATTGACATAAACTTAATATAAAATTCTCTAAGTACATACTTAAGTGTTAAAATAACTTTCACGTATGTTCATTATTCGTAGAACAGCTAAATATAATTCGTAACAAAGATCGATCTGATAAAAATAATTTTGACAGTGATTAATCACTTAATGCGATTAATGTTCTAAGGGGAATGTTTTGATAATTCTTAAATAATTGGTTAAGTTTTTATTGCTAAGATAGGCTTGTGTTGTTACATTCTCGGATCTTTTGTTATTTTTCAAGCACATTGTTATGTATTTTTGTGTACTAATATTAAAAAGTTGAAGTTTGCTTGAACGTTATAATCTTTGAAACTATTAGATGGATTTAAAAAAAATATTTCTGTTCATTAGCAGGTTTTACGTTTATAGAATAGATAGATATATGAAGTAGATAGCGCTATATCTATCTACTTCACAAATAAAACAAAGGCACAGTTACTAATCTTTTACAATAAAAACCAACAAAAATATTGTTAAGTACTTTTTAAAAGCAATAAAGTGTTTTCATTTCATTTCATTTCAGTTTCAAAAATATCGTAAAAATTGTCTAAAAAACGCATCGAATGTCAGTTACATTACAATCCTTCAGTTCGCATAATCTGTTTCGTCTATAATCTATGGTCATTTGACAGCGCGCGTCAGTCAATTGTAAAGAAGCGGGAAACATTCGCGCATGCGTCACACGGCGCGGAGGCGACGCGGCGAATTCCGAACGGGCCTAAATCGACTTGTCGGCTCGCGGGGCCTGTCCGCGCCATCTGGACAGTAGGGCTGGCCGAACTTGTCGATGTTTTTGAAGCTTTTTGGGGAGGGAAGGGAGGGAACTATGAGGGCAATACTGATACATTAAATTGTTGTTATATCATTTAAAGATGAGGTTCAATTCTATGGCTTATAGCAAACACTACGGTAAAATTGAGTATAATTGGAGATAATAATTAAACATAATTTTTATTTATCTTCAGGCTTGAAATATGAAAGTGCAGTAACAATTG
Organism: Phoebis sennae; assembly: GCA_001586405.1. Taxonomy (NCBI): domain Eukaryota; kingdom Metazoa; phylum Arthropoda; class Insecta; order Lepidoptera; family Pieridae; genus Phoebis; species Phoebis sennae. Next base: position 132,221 of record LQNK01000175.1, on the reverse strand, counting down.
ATTAAAACGTAAATTTGCTTGGAAGACGTTGAACGTCTTAAATAACCATACTTAACAATTATTCTATTCTTATTATTGTTACGATCAAGGAGGTATTTGTAGTCTTGTTTGTCAATTAAAAGCTCGTGAATTGAACTCTATATATAGAGTAAGAGTGAATTATCATTAATAAACTTAAAAAGCAATGTAAATTTGTTAAATATTAAAAAGGGCGAATTCATATAAGTCCAAAGCAATTCAAACTATAGCAATTATCCTTTACTATTTCAATAAAAACAGGATACAATCTTTCCCAACATCTCTCAAATTATCGACATCCAACGTAAAACACTAATAAAAAGCGCGGCAACAGCGCTATCACATTTCCCATTCTCGCGCGCATCACTAGCATCTTCCATCCCACTCGCACACCGACTACCTTATTTAAATAAACTGAGTGCACTTGATCGCCCGCCGTTTTTCAAGCTCGATTTTGAACCTTATTTCTATAGAGGTAAGGTGTACGTGGTCTTGGGGTTGAAAAAAGTCGAAAAGGTTGTATGGCCAGGTTATCCCGCGCCCTCTGGGGGAAGTCACTCGAGTTAGGTTAATTTTGGCCGGAAATCTTGGAACTAGTGGTGTCCTTGACATGACTTTAGAAATTTCGTTCGACACAGACTCAAAATAACTATTGATTAAATCGTTTTAAATGACAACCATTTTATTGTTAAAGCTTTTCTTGCAAATAATTTCGTGCATTCTTAAAACAAGTATCGTTTGATAATTTAATTTTGTGTGAAAAATACGATCGTTACGAAGATTCTTAACTTCTTATTCCAAAATTGGCACGTAATACAACTTAAAAATTACTATTCGAGATGAAAAGGTTCTAGAACTTTTTTAAACTCCTGCGTTTAGAAATTGGAACACCAAAACGATAATTCTAGAATTTTTGAAATTCGAACGTTTAGAACACCAATTTGAAATTGATGTACAATTTATAGAAAATTCTAGAATTTTTTAAAAATCGAACGTTTCAATTTCAGCTCAGTCTGTATTCCACGCTGGAAGCCAACGGTAGCGTGAAGAGAAATAGGGTTAATTTGTAACAGCGCCCATATCTCACGCGTCCGTCCACGCCTCTGCAAATGGCCTGCGATCCCTCACTCACGCTGACCCATCAATCTGGATACAAAGACATCATTATTGGAGATTATTCTGGAAGGTTCCAATTGAAGCTCATGAAACTTTAGGCTCGTCTGGGTATTTACTAGCAGCATACTTTGAGTGTGTACGAAAAATAATATCAATCGATGTAATATGTCGTGGATACCACATAACTATTTAATAGTTTACTAGGTGCGACACGTGGTTTCACCTGCGTAATAGCGTAATGATTAAATAAGTTTCAATTTTACTATCTCACCTAATACGTAGAATAATTTAAATCCAAATATACCCAAACGTAACTGAGAACATAATGCATTCACTCTTATTTATTGTCTTTATAATATTAATTGAAACTCAATTTCTTTTTTGAAATGGAATTCAGTTCGAATCAATATTTCAAATCAATATTTATTTCCCATAATTAATATTAAAACACATTAAAACATTAAATACAATTAAGGATTTTAAACGCGGTTTATTATACTATATTATATTAAATTGGAAAGTACTCGCGTTAAAACAAACACAAGATTAACATTAAAATATAACAAAGCTGATCATAGCTAATAATAATTATTTAAATTTTCAACATCAAAGTGTTACGTGTTGTTGGTAACACCACCATCGAGTTACCGTCGCCCCACTTACCGGATTTGCATAACGCAGATTTGCAACCAATCAAACACAGAACTCCTTTGATATAAATTAATTAATTATTTACACCTCATGAAGTATCTGATTATATTTGTTTATTAGTAAACATAATTGCTCTGTAAAATTTAACACCATTGTTTAACCTTTAAATGATTTAATGAAAATTATTAATACGAAATTTTTAATTTTAAATAAACACCGTTAATTTATATCCAATATCTACAAATATGAAATAATTCATTCATTTATATTTAAAACGGTTAGTTAAATTATTATTACATTTATATCACTACATAGTATAAAACAAAGTCGCTTTTTCTGTCATGTGTCATGTTGTATGTCCCTATGAACGCTCAAATCTTTAAAACTACGCAACGGATTTTGATGCGGTTTTTTTTAATAGATAGAGTAACTCATGAGGAAGTGAGTTATCCATTAAATAGTGGACAAATACTGTTATTTTTGAGGTTTCTAATGTGATGTCGCAAATAATTACATTTTTTCCGCTTACATTGCAAACGCAGGCTGTATCCTACGAGATTTATCAAAATAATGTACTAAGTATTGTACACAATGAAAAGGTCTACAGAAAACTCCGCGATAGTATATCAGCATTGCACCCGTGCGAAGCCGGGGCGGGTCGCTAGTTATTACATATTTCTTATCAATTTTAATTATTGATATTGATTTATTTAATTAATATATAATACGATGATTTTATTTGATATTATTCCAATTAATGAAATGCACGTTACATTTAAAATTAATTCATATCGCGTAATACAACCATTAAACTTGTCTTTGTCAATTATATACTTTACAAATTGGATTAGTACAAGACAGTATAAATCTATAATAAATACAACACCATACAGAATCATAGACTACAAAGTATATATCAGGAAGGAGAGAGCGTCATCCATCGAGACTCCATTTAGCCAAGACACTCTAGATAGCTTGCATAAAACATTAACCAGACATTGGCTCCCGTTTATTGACGAGCTAGCCAGTTTTTGCGGTCGTACAAAAATGTACTTTACGATCTGACTTGGCTGATTGAGTTATTCGTATTTGTGTTTTTTTTTTTTAATTTAAATAATAAAACATGGAACATTAGTTGGGCTATCGTTAAAGGGCAATGTTGATTTTTAAATTTGTTCTTTTTTATTTATAGCCAGGTCTAATTCGAAAAAGTTTAAATATTTTTGTTTTTAATATAAAGCCACAGACTGTATATTCCATTATGACTGATGCAGGTATTTGGACATATTTTGTTCTTTAATACACAATGTAACGTCAATGTAATACTTTTTGTCGAAAAAACTGTTGCATCAATGCATCTATCATACACGACGCGTTCTTTTTTATTCGACACTAAAAATTCCTAAAATAAAATAAGTGTTAAAATATTTTTCGTGTTCCACATAATTAATGATTGCCGTCAAATATAAGGACATGAATTGTTTTTATTGTCATCCTTGTTGTTCAAAAATAAAATTAAAATCGTGTCAAACGATTTATTATGATCGTGGTTTCTTTTATTTGCGGTACGACGATTCGACCTCTTGAAAGTTATCTTAATTAGATAATAAATATTAAATCAGGTGCAAATTTTGTCAAATCATTTTACATTATATACATTCCTTATCAACGACGTTTCATTTATGATACTTAAGTCTTTTTAAAAATGTGCATTTGCCCTTTAAAATAAAAAAAATATAGAAAAAAAATTACGTTGGAATTCGATTTTCAAATATCATATCTATATGCGGTAGCTTTATTGACAATTCGATTTTTAAAAAATATTTCATTGCTTGATTCCTTTACAACAGGCGTTTAATTTTTCCCCTCCCGGGACCGACACGACAAAACTGTCGTGCGTTGTGTGAACCGGCTATACCTACGCAGTTTTCCACTCCTAACTCATTGCCTGACAATTGTATCGGCTATTTGTTATTGATTTCCTTTTCCCTGACAACAGTGTTTATACGATAGCGATTTTAAGGATGCAGTAGATAATCTGAGCTTAGTTAATATTGTTTATGAGGTGAAACGGCTCTTGAATTTATTAAGTTGTTATGGTAAATGTCATTTCTTATATAAATTATGAAGTAAATGTTAATAAACATGTCTTATATATAAGAAATGTTTATTATTATGACTTAAACAATGAGTTTGTTCATCTAAATAACAATTTAGTTGTTCTTTCTAAGGTTCACATTATTAAAAGTCAAAACAAAATTAGTTGATATCATAGATTTATTTTTTACAATTTTGGAAGAAACATAAAACTTTGTAAATGTAATATCTCGCAAATATACGTTCTAATCCATTATTGACGCGTCATTAGACCATTACCACAATCTCAAAAAGAATGTGTGAACACGGAAACCTTATCAATATCGATTCATCCGAGTGTGAGTTCTAACACAACGCAAGGGACGTCTCGATTGCTTGAGAGAAGATTGTGTTACTACTTACTACGAAAAAGTGGTCCTCACAAATATTATTTATGTAAAAAATAATAATAATAAAGGTTCAAAAACCAGATATAGCTTATTACTGAACGGGATAGTATTAACATGATTCCTACTTTTGTTGCGTTTAAAATTGGGTGTACTGGATTTTATATCTGGTAACACCTGTTATAAATTAGCGTGTTTCACACGTATTTTTTGTATTATCTACACTAATATTATAAAGAGGAAATCTTTGTTTGTTTGGTTGTAATGAATAGGCCCAAAAACTACTGGAGCGATTTAGCCAGAAAGCTACATTATCCACGAATAACATAGGGTATATATATAACATGACACGGGAGCAGAGCCATGCGAATCAGCTAGTAAAAAAATACTATTATCTAGTCTTATACATAAAATAATATAGTAGGAACTATTCAGCAAAACGATAAGCGTTCCTTAGATTTTGTACAAAGAAAAATTTTATTGTGTTATTTATTTTTCATTTTATGTTCTCCAACAGAAATATATCAAAAATATTGAACCCCCTATTATTTATAATTATTTTCAAAAAAGGAAAATAGTTTATTTGTTTGGATGACTGAAAACAGTTAGGTAAATTAGCCGATGTGCATATATTAAAGTATTTGTCGTTTGTTGAAAGCTCTCAATAGCATTAGCACTGAGATTTGAGTAAACATCATGTAGAAGACAAACAAATTATCCTTGAAGGGTCAAATACCTTTTTAAGACCTAACTTTATCTATACTAGTCACGCGGTTCACCCCGTTTTCGTAAAGAGTAACAAACATTCATCCTTACTCACAAACATTCGCATTTATAATACTAATCGATAGTCGTGTAATGTTTAAAGGAGTTTAAAATTTAATTCAAGAATGGTTCTATCTATTAGTGAAAACCGTTCAAAAATCTGTTTTGTGTTTTTTAAGGACATCGCATTCATACAGACAGACGCAGTTGAAGGACTATATACTACTAACCAGTCTTTACATGTTTTCATCTCAGATATTCAGGTCACCCATTACTTTTTTATATCTGAAATTATTGCAGTAAATATGCAGTAATAGAAATGCAACCTTAGAACACGCATAGAGCGAGAAAAAATCTTTTTTATGGTGCCTACCGATGGCAGATGCTCTATGACCAGATCAATAAATCAATAGTCTTTACACTTAAAGTCATACAGTCAATAAATCAGAATCAGATTTACAATTCTCATGTCTCTAAGTATTACACAGCTTACAAGGATCATACTTTTACATATAAAACTCGTATACGCTCCAGCCATTATTTTCTAAAAATCTCTATTTTCAAAATGAAGTCCTCAATCCTATAAAACATTTCGCATTGCAGTTTAATTAACATTCAAACGACATGATAATCTATAAACCTTGCACAATAATTTATTTGTACGGTTCAACAAAATCACAATGAAATTAACAACATCATAAATAAAGAAAATTTAGAATAACGACCATAACAGCGCTCAGCTAGATTTATTATAATGTACCGATCGCAACAACCGACCGGTATATTTAACATTTAAACTAGCACTTCTTCAATTTTATTCCACAATATGGCAGATATAATTTACGTGGTAAGACGTTGGCGATCGGCACGCGAAGCTCCCTTAACAATGCGTGTCATAATATTGATATAAGTTATGTAACCGTTAGGCCATCTATATTTAGATTATTTAATCTGTGAGTGTCGCGGATGATATATGTGGACCCGATCTGCGAATTATATTATAGGCCGTCTCCTTAATATTGTGTGAGGTTATGAATTGCGCGTATCTTATCTATAGCCTAAAATATATGGGGAACTAAACAATGTCTTGTGTGTTTGGTATTTGGCACGGGAATTTATGTAAATATTGCTCAGAACGTGCTTAATATTAATACACTAACACATCACGCACACTATAATCGCAATCTGTTTTAACATTATTCAATTATTATGGATTTAAAATTATAAATGCAAGATTATGATAATATGCAAGATTAAAATACAACAGTTTTAAAACATTTATGTTTATCGTTTTTTCTAGATGTTCAACTAGACACTACTCAAATGCATGCGCAGTTTGCATGCACAAACCTACACATATGCAGCCGCAGATTACAGTCTGGTTTGCGCAAAGCTATTAAACCACAGATAACCGTAAAGCTATACAGGTAAAAGAGAACTTAACACTTAGCTAATTAGCGCTATTTATTGAGCCGTCGATGCCGGGGTCGGAGTGCAGCTGTACTGGAGATCCATCTGCTGCCGGAAAGCCTTATTTTTAGCGCTAAATCTACGATCTAAAACTGGAGATAGCTAAATAACTTCACCTAGGGTGAACACGGGTTGTGAGGACGTATAACACCGTTTAAATTAACTAATACAAGAGGGTTCTATTACGAAATAAGATATACGAACATTTTATTTAATTATGTTTAGAACGCGATAAATCTAAGCAATACAATTTACATCTACTCGTAAAATATGTGATTAGAAACGTAATTATGTCTTAATAGACGTAACGTAATTGTGCTCATCAAATTGATTGTAATAAAATCAATTTATGAATTGTCAGTATACGCTGTTTAGTCTATAAGCTTCGTATATGCAACAAGGAAACATCTTACGTAATTCTAGACTTTTCAAAATTTATTTATATGTTTGGATGATTCATGTGTCAATCACGACGCAATTACTTAACGAATTTTGATGAAATTTCGTAATTCAGAAATTCTTGACCCGAAATTTACAACAGCAAATTCGCGGGCAGAAGCTTGTATTAGTATAATTCTTTACACCTAAGTTCTAAGACAAAATCCCTGGTCATTCTACCCAAGTATAGCGGTTGGCTACGTGCATATTTCTAGATACCATCTCCTTCAAATTTACTATAATGACCGCTTCACACGAGCCCCTGTTTATGAGCACTGCTTTATAAACAATGCACATTCATTGCTTATTCTTACTATTGGCGACATTTTTCCCTTTAAATGAGTCTAACTTACACCGCATGGAAATGCTTACATTGTCGCGACAATGTGTTATGTAGGAACATGTACTTTTATAAATATCGATCGAACATACAGGAAATAACGTATGTTCTACTATTTATCCCATATAGATTATCACTGTAAATGAACTTCAAAGCAACCTGATACAAACTAGGAAGGTATCATGATAAATTTTTAGGTCATCAAAAACTTTACATTTATTTTCATTTATTTTAAATATATTTAATATTAATTCAAACATATTGAATACCACAAACAATCATTCCACCCAATCATTAAAAAAATTAAATATTTAATTCACCAGTAAAAACTTATTAGAACAAACCTCATTAGAGAAAAAAAAGCACTGGCTGGTTAGAAAACTCATTTGCAATTCCCGCGTTTACTGCCGCCATTAAACTGATCTAACCTATAAAATGCAGAGTATTCCTTTAATCCTGGCTGGTAATAATTAAAACACGTGAATGGCTTAGTAAATAATGGACACCGGCTTCCGCGTATTGTAAGATGGTGTTAACAATGCGCCGTGTATCGGTATGTCATAAGTTATATACTTGGTTAATGCTAATAGGTTCGTTTTCACGCGTTCATTTCATAACTTGAGGAAAAGACAAGATAGTCATTACAGTTTTTATTAATACTTACTTAAAATGAATTGTTAATTATTTTTGTATCAAACTGTAGGCGCTAGGGGTTGTACATTTGTAACGTTATTTGTTGAAAAGTCTACGATATACAAAGGCAGAAAGTTAGTCATTACAGTTTTTATTAAAATTTACGTAAATTATTTTTGTATCAAATTGAAATAAGTGTAGGTGCTAAGGATTGTACATTTGTAAAGTTATTTGTTGAAAAGTCTACGATATATGGTGGCTTAATAGTTAGAATCTATAATGATTTGATATATTTATGAATTAACCTTATATTTTTGCCGAGTCTACCTATTACGGACATTCAAAACAGCTTCGTAATATCATATATGCCTTACAAAGGTGAAAATAAACCTTATTAATCAATATCATTAACACAAAAAAAAACACTAATATCAAATTAACCTACATCTACACTTGACATTATTTTAATACAAATATATTAAGAATGTCAACTAAAAAATGTCAAATAATATTTTTCATATCACAGGGCTACGCCGGCCGCGGACAGCAATTATTTACTGCAAGTCCGCAGTAAATCTTCCCGACGATACAAACGTTTATGTAAATAAGCTATCATAAACCTACGAATGGTAATGCGAATCAGAACATGCTTAATGAATTACTGTGATCACTTTATTTATTGGACGGGGTGACATTATTTTTTTGACATTTTTAAGTTGACATTTCGTGTTGCGATAATTTTTAAGTTTGCTTTTTACTTTTATTTCTAAACGACACAAAAATGAAATCTAAGATTATAACAAACATAAACATAATATATGCAATGTAAAGGATATTTCGAACTACTTTATCTTTTAGATATTAATTTTATACTATACATAATTATAATTTAATATTTAAGTGACATACTTCGGTCCCAAACAAGGTTATTAATAAAATCAATATAGTATTGTGTTAAGTTAAATTATGTATTACCAGTTCTAAAATAAAATAGTTAAATATTTGTCGTTGACACAAGATGGCAATAAATTCATTGTTTTTATCCCAAATTATTAGAACGATTAATATTAACAAGTATGCCTCCAGTTATGGAATTTGTTGTTTTTACAATTCGGAACCAGTTTATTCAACCTAACTTATCATTATGTGAATTTATAAGAATCGTTGGTGAAAAGGGGATTTCATACGTTTCGTAAAGATATGCAAACGCTCTTAAGAAACGTTATTATATAATATAGTAGCTGTTATAGCTTGTAAAGTAGTTTATGAATAAAAGTAATAAAAGGATGCTATTTAAATAACGTCAGTGAATTTCAAACTTATTTAATTACTAGCAAATTATGTAGAGTATAAGAAATGTAAAAAAAACCTTCCGTAAATTCATTAATAACGCCTCATGCAAATCATGTAGTCAAAAATGTTTTATAACAGTCCTCAGTCATAACTAATAAAAAAATATTGCTACAAGGTTTTATCAACGTGGAAAGGTATCTTAAATGCTTAAAACTAACCAGTTACCTAATGAGTATTTCTAATCGGACGCTACAAGCCCCAAGACCGAAACAAAACAGTTTTAAAACTTCTTATAAGTCCAAATCAATTCATTGGAGCAACAATGTTGCGGTCAGGAATCCACGCTGACGCCCTTCCAAGGATTGAGTGGTCTTTGCGATTGATCAAATAATTGCTGCTATTACGAATTACGTGAGTCCTAATACTGATTGAGGAAAGTAAGAAAAATTCACTTTCAACACTGGTTTGTGATCCGTGGAATGCGTAAAAATATTAATTAAAAAACGAAATATTGTTATTACAATGAGGGATCGTACTTTCTTTTTTGTTGATACAAGTATACAAGAAAGTATATATACCCTTTAAAAATACTTTGCTATTAGTATAAGGTTTAAAATACCCTTAATACGTTTATATTCTATTCCTTTATTTATAAAATACTTTAATATACAACACAACTATTAAGCTTACTTGGACTTATTTCTATGGGATCTGGTAGAACAAAATCTATTCACATATTATACGATTAAAGAGTTACAAAACATATTTAATAATTCTCGAATATCTCTAATTAAAGGCAAATAAAAATCACTTGGAAACGTTTTCTCTGTTAATATTCTAAAGCTGAACATTAAACCTAATACCGCGATTCGATAAATTTAGGAAGTCACCTCTAAGTTTCTCTACCTATATCGAACAGTTACATAAACACTTCAGCATACATTGCTTGTTTAAAAGCTACACTATACTGAAATAGTCTTAATTAGCAGCGATGTAAAGTACAGCACGCGATGAATTCTCTTTCGACACAGGACCTATAACTATAGTATACAGATGGCATCTAATCGCGGTGTTGTATCGTAAAATATGTATCTTATAGACTTTCTAAGCTAGACCACTGGTTAATTTAGAGGAATTCCGTTAAGAGGAAAAGCGATAGGAGCGTAATCGTTAGTTAAACTACTGATAAAGTATGGTATTACTGATAGAAAATAATGCGAGTTACTGTTACATCTATCTAATTAAACCCTTTTCATTTCACAACGTAAAAGGTGATTAAAAGTAAAACAACAATTTATTGGAAAACAATGTTTTCTTTTATTTACACTATAAAGATAATGTACTTTAGTTATGGCAAAGAAGCGAATATACGTCATTGCCAATTTTTTTTCATGGTCGTGTTTTTGTCCATCTATACTGACATATGTTATAAGAAAAACGTCGATCATTATATAAGTATCTAATGTCAATTATTGTAAAAAATTCTCAAAACTTTAAAAAAATATATTTTTCACAATTTTGTTAAAATCGAAAAGCCTCGAGTACCAAAGACGAACTAGGAACTTCGTCTCAACAATAAAAAGCGTTGTGAACAAATTTCGTACGAAAAATGTAATAATTAGTAGATACAATTTCACTGCATTCATTTCTTTTCCCACAATACAAAAATAATTAGCTATTCAGTACAATTGTGGCGTGGGAGACAACTTTATGACGATCTTTCCGCACTATACAGTTTTTGTTTATCACTCTTTAATTGAATGAATGAATAATATCATTTATACGTTTCCTTTTCGCACGCTTTTGATCTTTTGTCCGATTTGAATAAATTTTATTATTGAAGATTTTTATCTAGTCAACGGAAGTCATGTCGCTGTACCAGTTTTCCATATTTCAAGGATAAAGATGAAATTTTTTCCCTCTTTCTACCTAATTTTCAAATAATTTCTACTTTAAGATTAGATGTAGATTTATTCCATGTGTATTCAAGGAACTTATTACATTAATATAATATTCGTGGACATATTAACACAACGCCATCTAGTCCCAAAATAAGCAAACCTTGTACTATGGAAACTAGATAACTAATAGACATACACATACTTTTGTAAATACACACATATTAAAGATAAATGAACGACCAGACTGTAGAAAATTACAATATTCATCACATATCATTTTCAACTCGTGGGGATCGAACCCACACCCTCCGGCGCAATAGACCATTGCCAAGTCTACTATGACCATCGGGTCGTCATTCCATATTATATGTCATTAATTAAAAATGATTCATAAACACACGAGCATTAGACATGCGCACGCGCAGTCACAATATAAACGCATTAAAATTGCAATTTCCGTAAATGTCACCAACTTCCGACAGGTACTGAATTCCACTTACACCATTAGCCGCTTTATTGAAGAAACACCATTTAACCAAGATGGCCGCTTTCTACGCAGCTGGTTTAATTGGTGAAATTTAATAATCCAGTAATGTGGTTGATGAAGCAATTGCTGACTAATATTGTTATTAGAAATGGGAATTATGAGAGCTAATTCCAGGACTTTAGTTTTGTACCTAGTATTTAGCACTGAAAACTTAATGGGAAGAAAAGTTTATCTTAGAATTATAATAGAAAGTTATTATTCCACACTAGCTATGCGCCGCGGTTTCACCCGAGTATACCTCCCTTTCCCCTTGGAATTTTCGAGATAAAAGCTATATATATGTCCCTTCTCGGGCTTCCAGTCTGTGTGCAAAACTTAATCTAAATCGGTTAATTGGTTTGGGCGTGACAGAGACATTTTTTGAAAATGTTGAAAATCTCGAAAACCGTGAAACTTTTACTCAACATAAATATATTTTACTGTTGTCATAACGTCCTCTATCTGAAGGTACAATATTATCCATTCATTACGCCACACCCAGTAAACTAAACATTTCTAATTCTCAAAACATTAAATAAAAGACCATTAAGAAACGTTCATACACGAATTTCTCGACAAATTGTCTTAAAATATGGGATTGCATAACTTAAAAACTTACAAAATGTACATCACGTATCTAATCTTATCAGCCTTATAAAATACACGCTTACCTCATTATACAATATTATTTATCTACGAAATCTAGAATTTCTCTACGAATAGAGTATAATTAAATACTATCTTTATGTTGTGTAGACGTTTTATCCGTTCCGTGCCTGTTTAGTATTAAATAATGCTGATTTTATAGGTATTTATAGTTTATACATTGAATTGGAGTAGGTTAGTAGCTTCCTATATGAATTATACGTAAAGAAATTGTATGGAACATCATTGTGAAGCTTTCACATGTGCGTTCATTTTATTTTCATAACTAGATTCTCCGCCGCTTCATTCGTTTAATAGCGAAATGCTAGATAGTTCTTCAAGAATCCTGCTAATATTATAAATGCGAAGGTTTGTGAGGACGCATGTATTTATTACTATTTCACTCGAAAAAATACTGAACCGATTATGGTGAAACTTGGTATATATATAGGTAAGGGTTCAGAATAAAATATAGGCTGCTTTTAATATCGAATTTGCCACGGGATTAGATGTTACGCGGGTGAAATCGCGGGACGCGGCTTGTATGACTGTAGACAGAATTAATTTGAAATTCATGCAGTTATTTTGAAGATTGGCACTTGTTTACAAACAAACAAGGTTTTCCGCTTTAATCAGTATATATAAATCTCGTGATAGTAAACCAATAATTGTAATTCATAATATAATTGTTGTTGGTAATTCTTGTAAATAATAGTTTATTAAAGAAAAACGTCAGTTATTTTTTCATATTTCCACGTATCTAACGCTGTAGCCGCTTATCTACGCTCCCTTTCCCACAGACTATAAAGCAAAATTTCAAAAAACTAGATAACATCCTTTTACTTAAGCAAATAGCGCTATCTACCTGCTACCTATGTTACCCAGTAATGGTATAGGTGAGTTTTACATTCGTCATAAAAGCGACCTCTCTTTGTCCTTTCAAACCGCGTATTAGCACATATAATACTGTTGTTTAGGGAAGTGTTTTATTTTTATTTATTATTTTAAAGAAAACTTACGGCTACAGATATAAAGTTCACATTTTTAGGTACAAATAAAGCCAATTACAAGTCTTCACTTATACAATTACAAGAATACTTAATATCATTTTTATTTTCATATTCTTTAAATAGATTTAGAACAAATTTATCGGGGATGGACAATTTATGACAATTAATAGAAAACGTGTATTGCAGCAGTTTCGGAAATCTTCAGAAATATAAAAAAACCTAACATTACTGGTTTTTAAATGACTTTCAAATAGGTACTAAAATCTACCATATTTTTACTAAAGACAATATTCAGTATAGAAAATATAAAGTATGTAATACCAAATTCGCATATGGGTTATATCTAAAGTCAATATTTGTTTTAAAACTCAAAACCGATTTTGTAATTCCATACAAAAATCTAAAAGTATTTATCCACGGAACCTAATCTAACAATAAATAGAATTACAACAAAGGCTTCTCTCCACAAGTGTACATTCCTAGAGTCGATATTAAAAACAATTTGGGACCACAATACGGCCAGGTACCAACAAAAGGACCCCAAACCATGACCAATGTAGCATTATACATTTTTTATATCATGCGAAATTGGGTGAAGATGATGTTTCAAGTTTTTTTTCCTCACCTGACCTGAGTTTAACTTTGTGGATAAGTGAAATCTAGTGGTGTTAGGTAGATGTATATTATGTGATTGGTATTCTTACAAAGTAAATTTGAAAACTTAAGAGCAATGTAGATCGTCAGTAAAAAAAATCGACGACTCATTGCATCAACCAGTTATGTTGTAATTTTAATATTCAAATTGCTAGACACAAAGTGTTATTATAATAAATTAAAAAAAAATTGATTCTCTAAGCTTTTGGTCACATTATAAGAGATTGTCGATAATTTTGTTATGTATTTAATACTTTGTTCTCAATAAACTTTTACTTGTCACTGGATTGTAGTTATTGTAAGAATAATACAAAATTATTATTGTAAACAAGTTACAAATAAATACTAGTAACATATAACACATAATACCTCATAACCTCCCAACGAAATACCTTCAACACAAAGTCAAAACACCATTCGTCACGTCCACAAGAAAATCTCCTACAAACTTGACGATTTTATAATAATACCGGAATACAGGAACAAAAAACAGAACCTTTATTACACTAGTAGACACCCCTGCGCTATGCAACAAAAACTGAACTCTATTACTAATGATTAGAGTGGCTTTTTGCGTGAGAAGCTGTCTTAGACAGTAATCTTGAGGTTCATCAATTATACTCAGATAATTACGTTTATAGAGCAGGCCAGTTTAATAGCAGAGGCTCGTATAGGCATCAATTTTGGGCGATTGTTTCTGAGAAAGCCGATGTCCCGATAGTTTGAGGTTTTTATGAGTTTATTAGTTGGTTTGAGTGAATTTTTCGTATGTGCGGTGTGTGTTGTAGTATTCTGACTCGAAATTATATAAATTATAGTATCAAGAAACATTCTCTTAAAAAATTCCATGATCCCTATATAAAACAGACACATGTTTAACTTCTTCTAAATCAACGATTTTCACTCCTAACTTATATTTTATAGCGATTTTATTTATTAACATTGTAAGCAGAACGTTTCAAGTTTAGAATCGATTTAAAAATGCCCAAAAGCAATAATGAATACATTCATTAACAGCAAAAGTGATTGTTAAATATCCTAACAATTATTTATACTCAATCAAATCAATTGGTTTATTGGAAAATTATTTCCCAAACTAAGCATTGCGTATCATTGAATAATTTTCTCAAACAAGAATGCACAATAGAAACGACAAGAAATATATTAATTAACAGTAATATTGAGTTTTTAATATCTGACCAATTACTTTAAATTGTGACATCGTTGATTCGGTGGTACCTCACCGTATCTAAAGACTCAAAGTATTTTTCCGTTGAATAATTTCGTTCACACAAAAATACACAATAATAATGACAAAGAATGCAGCTGTTAACAGTAATAGTGACTTTTTATATCAGAATAATTACTTATAACAATGTGAAATCGTTGATTCGTTAGTACCTTACCATACGTAGGGTATATAATTTCATCAAACATAAAAGACATAATAGACAAAGAAAACATGAATTAATAGCAATAGTGAGTTTTTAATATGAGAACAATTATTTAAATTTGTGTAATCGTTGATACGTGGGTAGCTTACCGTGGGTAGGGTAAATAATTCCCATTACATAAAAATACACAATAGTAATGACAAGGAATATATCAATTAACATCGATTTGAGTAATTCCAACGTAGCGAATGTATTTTATTAGTTTACGATTCGCGGTACGTTTGAGACGGACTATTACCACTCATAAAACCGTGTTTACAATATTTACTGCTCTCACTAATTGTATGCTGAGTTTATTTCCATTTTTTAATTCTGGATTAATTATTTTAATGGTAATGCGTCTGTTTTGATTTCTCTTGGTAATTAGTAAGGTACGGTGCAATGTATTACACGATTGTTTTATAGTCAATGGTTGTAATTTGAAAGTCACAATTGTGTAAAATTTTATGGATTAGTAATAGTCGTAATACACGTTAATAATAATAAGTTGAATATATTTCTTCTGTAGACTGTATACAAACATTTAAATATTATTAAATATCTTGCAGCATGTTATATAATAGTTTTTGCACCAAACAATTTCATCAAAAACTACACACATCTTAAGAAATTAAGATTATATTATATTACCTTTAGCATTGAATGTAAATCTTTGTGCCTATAAATTAGAGATGCATAATTTTCATTTCATAATTTGCAAAATTTCAATTTTTATTATTGTACTTTGAAACTGTTTATTTTATCGAAAAGTTTTTATTAATGCTTACAGTATAAACTGTAAGAGATGGCCATAAGGCCGCCATTTGTACAACTTTTTTATAATGTCTGTTATTTGTATACTTCTTTTTGTGTACAGTGATCAATAAATAAATAAAAAAACTTTCCAAGAAACTTAAAAAAGTAAGTAATAATTGAATCTCCGTCTCAGCAAATTTATGTTATAGCCTCGAAAAGTAATGGTGCCTAATTCCTTTGGTAATTGAATGTTGAGGCTCCATTACCGACTTTTGTTTCTGTTGACATGACTTCGTAAGCCATTTATTTTTCTTGATTTACATATTACATGTCTGCAAAAGTTTATATTCTTGTATTTTTTACACAATATCGTTTGTTTATCTTATTTGTCCCAAATATGTTTTGAAAACTTAACATTGAATTAAGAGGAGCTAGTGATAAATAGCCGACCGATTACGAATGTCAACAGAGATCGTGTACAATTGTACTTGCGTACACCGATGCACTCTCTATTCTTTCAACAAGGTGAAAAGAGAAAAGAGTAACTAGTAATTAAGGAATTTGAAGTAGGCAAAAGTATTTCGTATTATGCTCCAAGCTATTTTTTATCGACACAGCCAAATAATTTACTTATTTTCAAAAATTTCGGAAATAGACATTACTATATTCTATCGTTTCTCTTCTAAGGAGGTATTGAGGTTCCATTTTTTCTCAGCCGGTGCTATCAAAGCGGGTCTGTTTCATTCATCCCAACGTATTATTATTGTGATGTGGAATTGTCAAATGATAGGCACTGTGAAAAAACATGGCGCCAGCCGTACCTGGGGCAAACAGAGGATCCCAAACTTCACTATTATATAATTATCAAGTATTTAGTAATTGCGATATTGTTTGAGATAGTATTAAACACAGATTAGAGAATAAAAGGCAGATGGGGTGTTCCAAAGACTAGAGTGACGCTAACTACACGCACGTACACGTGCATCTGTGTGAGTGAAATTTGCTAAAGCCCTCGTGATGTGTTGTGTCAAACTAGACGAACATTTTGTATTTGCTTTTGAGTTTATATGTGCTTTTCGGCGTCACTCGAGTCTTTGGCCGCACTCCATCTGCCTTTTATATTTGTGTTATTGTAGTTTGGGCTGGTTTCCGCAATTCGATGACTTACGCGCCTATTTTGCGTGTGGATTGTTTGAGATAATAAAATATCAAATTATAAACAATGTACATGATTGCTTGTTAATGAATCAATTTTATGAGCGTGTTGTAATTTTTATTGATACCAAGGAATTTATAAATGGTTGAACCTTGTATTCGCAACTTTGTGCAATAAGTACAAAGCACTGGATGCTTACGCTCGCGATTTCACTCGCGTTAATTTCAAGATCTACATATAAATAACAGCTATCCAAATGCCTGATTCTGCTATCTGTGAGTATAGTAATAATAGTAATTATGAAGTGATTGGCATCATAAAATCCAATCACACAACCATCTTAAATCAAAACTTTCAAAATTTTGATACCAATATAATATTACTTCCTAACAAAAATTGTAAAATCAAATGTTTGACAACCTCTGTCTACCTGGTCTACCTGTTCCCAAAAGGTACCCAAAATAATTGCCGTTATTACTGCAGGTAATAGACACAATGCTACAAAGTACATTTAAAGAATTTCAGAATAGCCTCGAAGGATCGGGAATCGAGAATACATTTATATTTTGTTCAAGTATTTGAAACGTCAATTTACTTTCAATGTAAATTTTTGACTTCACTGTTCCACCAAGTTCACTGGACATGGGCGAAATTTGGGTTTGTGATATGCCATAAAAAAGCAGAAGATAATTTTTGAAAAGTTCTGATTATTTTCAATATAATTTGTTTCATTTTATCATGCACCATGCAAATTTCCAAAGAAAATACTATTACAAAAATAATATCATAACTATTTTACAAATCTATTTCGAAATTATTAAACCGCAATTCAAAAACCAATTTTTATCCTATTAAAACCAACAAATCTTC
This sequence comes from Phoebis sennae, assembly GCA_001586405.1. Lineage (NCBI taxonomy): Eukaryota > Metazoa > Arthropoda > Insecta > Lepidoptera > Pieridae > Phoebis > Phoebis sennae. Next base: position 114,063 of record LQNK01000175.1, on the reverse strand, counting down.
ATTTCTCATAAAACTAGATGATGTAAGAAAAATGGAATCCTATAATTTCGTGTGATTCAATATGACACTTACACAGTATATAATAGGGGGGGTGATTGCGCGCGCGCAGGTCATTAAGCCTACATCTTACTCGCGTGATCCATAATAATATTACCTGGAACAAAAAAACTGGAATTACACACGGCTACAAAGTGTATAACTATATAATATACGTAGCATAAATTATATTGCCAGTGTAAATAGGTTTAGTATATAATAACACGATGTACATACAGTATAAATGAATGTTTACTTGATGTTAAGTCCTCTGATATTTATTAAGGACAACTATTAAGATTATATGATTTTAACAATAATCTTTTGTATACAATGTTTCTTTGAATACGTTGGAATTATTAAAACTTTAAAAGTTCTCTTAATTTGGTCATTTATTTCAAGTACTTTATAGTTGTTTTTCTTATACTTAGTTGGGTAGATATCGTTTAGGCTCTAATGAAATCTCTATGCATTTATTGTCTAATGGTGTAAAAGATCTTTTTCTTTACGTCGATTAAAATAACAACGATAGCGAGACTCAGTATTTGAACATTAAAGATTTTATTTACATTAAATTTTTCTAAACTTCTAAGATACTTATACACAAACATTTTCGCAATAAGCCATACTTCTCAAATTCACAAAATCCAAATTGAAACCCGTATAAACGTCAAAGAGCCGCAATTTTTCCACAAATTAAGGCATTGTAGCGCGTAAGTGTCAAAAGTAACATTATAAATTAACAAATGACCCGCTAACGAACTTTCCTTTCACATCAGCCTTTTATTAAGTTATTTATCGTTAAAGACATACAAGTAAATGATTAATGAACCACATTTTGGCTTTGTGCTCTGAAAAAATAAAGGGAACGATTATTTGACGCTTAGCGCTCAAAGAGCTGTTATAAACACAAGATTGATTTGGGAAATTAAGCTGTAAATTAAAGTTGTAGATGTTGTTACATATGTGATAATCACTGCATATATTGGAGAGCATTAGTGGCCCATTGATTTATGGTAATAGAAAGAAAGAAATAAAAAAAGTTATTTTGTCCCATAAAACACACCGTACCTTATAGGATTACAATTAAAACTAAGACTTAAAACTAAAATGGTGCTGTACGGTATTGTTACGGGCCCAAAGTAGGTCATCACTCAGGTTACTTGGAAAATAATTGTCACAAACTAATTAAGAAGTATTAAAGGACGGAGTAAGCTGGAACTATCAGTTCAAAAGTTGGATTCATTTCATCTAGTAATAGGTAAATTACACCCTACAAAATAGTAAGGATTGTTGACAAATATTTTTTAAATTCAACACTCAATGGTCGGTGTTATTAAAACCATACGTACTATTCTGATCTGTGTTTCAGCTAGAAACTCAAAAATATATAGCAAAGGAACATGAAAAAAGGACTAGAGAGTACACCTGTATTCGCGCGTATACTTACGCACTATAATATCTCCTGCGCAGCTAGTCTCCGTTGAGATTTACCACCATGGCCGAAATCGGTCAGGGGAGCTAGATATTTATGCCACGTACTTGTGTCAGATATTTTTGAACTTATCCTTGCGGCAGTATTTTACTAATCTGCCCATGGTCAGATATATATGCTTCGAATTGTACAAGTAAATCAATGAAAGTCAAATATCAAGAAAACCAAGTCTCCCCACACAATACATCTTAAATAGTGCATGTGATTGAAAATTGCGGCCGCGCCCAAAATTCCAGGCCTGCCAATAAACGTCGATTCTCGTAAAGGCCTCTGTTTATTTGACCTCAGCTGTCCGTCAATCGCCTCTTACTTCCCAATTAATAATAGGTTCTAATAACACCTGCTTGAATATTAATATGGTTAATGTGTATATAATGATTAGTTAAGACTGTGGTTATGATTTTGATGGTAATGTGTATGGGCAGAACTCTGATCCAACATTGCAACAAGCGTGCACAACGCTAAAATCATAGCTAAATTGTTTTGCAACTATAAGAAATGTTTATTTATGAAAAACCAAGCAGTTAAGATATCAGTCACCACGAACACCAGAAACAGCTAAATTGACGAAGATGCTTTACTGACATTTAAATAAATAAAATTATGGGTGTTTGATGTAATACATTTAAGGTAAATTATCATTAGAAAGCTCCACAATTTCAGAAAGCAATTAATTTTGCATTGTAGAAATCCTTAGGCAAAATATTTTAAAATTTTATCCAAACGTAAAACAACTTCCGCTAAACGTTTATTTGCTGCCTTATCAAGTTTCTCATACACCTGATTCTAACCTAAATAATTAAATATAACTTCCTGTCGTCTACTCAAATATAAGCTTCCTAAGGATCGACTTGAATAAATATGCTTAAGGGATCTGAGTTTGAATAAGATTCCAAAAAAAACATACTAAATTTCAAGTGCCTATTAGAGTGCTTTCAAAAGATATGAAAGTTATAGAATATAGATACTAATAAAAGAAATATAAAAGAATATTTACATCAATCAATTGTATTTAAAAACAACGTACTTATTCCGATACATTAATTTTAATTTGCAACTGTCAACCCTGTATGAGAACTTCATACGATTCCAATAGTCATTAATCTCGACTAAAAAGTAAGAAATAAAGCCATTACACACGATATTTTTTACCGATAAGGATAACTTGTCATAGAGTAGCAAAAAACCAGTGAGTCTATTCAGAATAATTACTGCATGATAATGAACCAGCTCATTAAAGTTCCATCTGTGGCTTTATTGCGCTGAAGACGGGTCTGAAACCAATACCCGTTGAAGAATGTAGATTAAATATACGAATATGTGAATGGTTTGTGGAATTTCGAGTACAGGTACAGGCAGAGTAAAAAATATACGACTTTTATATTTTTTGTAACATAAAAAATAAAAGATAATTTGTTTCATTGTACAATTTACATTATTGCACACAGCAATCAATCTCAATCAATTATTTTTATTTCATTTTGATTACTGAGTATTGCGATGTTTTGGTTGAATATCTGTGTAAACATTCATTAACAAATTCCAACCTTTTAAATAGAATATAAAAGTATTGAAACAAATAAATTTATATTTATTTACAGACGTATATAAAAGGTATAAATTAAGACTGAACAAAAACATAAATCACTACATAGTATAAAACAAAGTCACTTACTCTGTCCCTATGTCCCTTTGTATGATTAAATCTTTAAAACTACGCAACGGATTTTGATACGGTTTTTTAATAGATAGTGTGATTCAAGAGGAAGGTTTCTATGTATGATAACATCCATTAAATAGTGGAGAAATACTGTAATTTTTGTGGTTTCTAATGTGATGTCGTTAATTTTTTTTTCCGCGCAAACGCAGGCTCAACCCTACGAGATTTATCAAAATAATGTACACATTTTTATGTACAACGTTCACAGTTTTTCTGTAGTGTATTTAATATCACCATTGCACCCGTGCGAAGCCGGGGCGGGTCGCTAGTGATATATAACTTAATGGCTTTATGAAAACCAAAAACTTATAAACAAGCTTAGATATTATCACTCCACACAACTGTGTACAATATGTACGCTTTAATAGGAAATAAGCGAACAGTTATAACTCGTAACCTTTCCTCTTCCATTGTTAGCCCTCACCCAACATATGATTTACCTCCTAGCAAGCAAGTTAGCAAGCTTCTACTATAGAGGTTTGCTTCCTCATACAGCTATTGAAGATAGTTTAAACCATAGATAATTGTTTTGATTGAGTTTGAGGGTAGTTTTAGAGTACGTACGTAACTATGCTTACTTCTAAGTGTTTGATACAAGATATATAACATAATAGTTAAACATAATACTTCTCCTATGCCCGAGGTTGCCTGGGAGATATCGCTCCTGAGCGATAAGGCCGCCTTTTTGTATAAAACACAAGTAATAAAACACAAACAACAACATACATACGTGCAAAAAATGTGAAATCAAAACTTATTGATCTATTAAAAGCTGTTGTACAGTCAAATAATCGTTACCAAGTAATACATATATTTGGGTCAAGTTTAACAAAGTTATTGTCTGCAAAAAAGTACAACATTGCATACAATCAACTTTAGTCGAATCAGAATAACAAGCTTTTAAATTATGGTACGTAAAAGCTTAGCTGCACTGCAGGAATATTTCCTTTCTTCCTAGCAATATCCGTGAAACTACCAACTTCACCATACCTTACTTAATCGTATTTTAAACTACTGCCTGTCATATTTGTATGACTCAAAGTAAATAAAACATGTATTCATTTTTTTTTTAATATATATCTTAAATTAATTATTTTGCTGTCTCTACAAAAAGCGTTCTTTGCTTAAAAATGTACTGGGAGACAATTAAATGGTCAAATTGCACTATTTAAAACCCATAAACTCTTGTAATCGATACAGCATTTTATTGTCATTAATGTTTACTTTTAAAAACAGTATTTCAGACAATGTTTCAAACAAGCTTTTGATAGACATTTTCTCGTGAACCTGTATTTAAAGAAAACACATTTTTATGCTTTCAATTAGAATAAAAATGTGTTTGTCTTTAAATAAAAGTAATACGCAATTCCATCAAGAGGTATCAATACAAAGTATAAAGTATATTTTCTCGTATAACGTAAAAAATATTGAAGTCAAAAATTACCTTATCATACCAAATTATTATTAAAAGCAATCCACATAAATTATAATCAAAATTACCTCGTCAATTGCTTGTATTATCGGTCTACATTAAAACTGTTCGACAAAGGACTAAAAATTTAATTTAAATTTCCACATAGCGCTTGGTATTTGTGCCAAAAGCTGTTAATTCAGAATGAAGCCCAATTTTAAATCAATTAGGATTTTCACCAACGTATTATAAGCCTTACTTAGATACATATAAGGTATAGAATCGTTTGGTAATGTTTTCGTGATTCTAAGCCAGGTTGGCTTGTACATAGAGTAATAGCCCCCGACTTGTACCATTATCCGTGACCAATGATTTAATATACCTTCAAAGTGCACTGTACTTCTACTAATTTTATATAAATTAATATAAAAAACTATTAAACCACCATGACTACTAAATATAATTTAAGGACCCAAAATAAAAAAAAATAAATTACTTACAAAACAATAGATGATAACAACGTAAGAAAAGAAGTATCTATATGTAACAATGTTATATAATTTGATGTAACGTACTCAATTCGAAGGTTCTGGAATTGATATTTCATTTAATTAGACAAAAGAAAACAGATTTATAAGACTAAATATATCTCTGAATATGTGTAAGCTATGAAATAAAATCCTTTAAAAAGTATTTTATTTAATATGAAAAATACTCGCGTTAAAACAAACACAAGATTTTACTATATGTGTAAACTAGAAACTTGTTACTATAATAAACTTATTTCTTTTAATAATGTTTTAATTTAAATGTATGTATCCTAACTACAAATTTGTTAATTATATTATGTAAAGGATCCCAAAATTCAGGCCTAGCCTAGGGTTTAATCCAATTTATGTATTAAATATTTCAAAGATTGAAATGAAAAAATAAATAAAATTGATTGTTACTTATCATTTAGTCTTTCTCCCGTATATTGACTCTAAACCTTGCACTGAAAATAACTATCCAATCAATTTATACCGCAAATAACACTGGTATCTAAAATTAAATCCACACCCATATATATTTTACTGTATTCTCAACACTTCCGTCAAGATTCATTTCTAGATAAGGATAAAAAGAATTATGACTTTTTAGTAAAGAAATTTGATTAACCTCCTCCTATTTTACAATGAGTTTTTGTGTCAGAAGGGCAAGAAAGAAGAAAGTACTCCTTCCATATTTTTGTAGATAAAGCTCTGAGGCCTTTTTACTCTGGTAGGATGCGTATCTTCATTTTAATTTGAAACAAATTTCGCCTACCGTAAAAATAACTATCAAATGTAATGGTATTTCAAATAGACGTAATCAAAATAAAAAAAAATCTAAATTTAACTGAATGAAATCATTTCCAAAATAACTGTACTCAAATGACCAACACCAACGCCGATATCTGTATATCTACGCCTTAATTAAAAAAATAGCCCTCAAACGCGTATTCCGGATTTAAAAATCGTCACATTCTAATTCCATTTATAAATCTTCCCTCGCAGTGCAATCACGACATCTACCGTCATCGATTGCCGGCCGTAATGCATTTTAATTAACAGGCGCAACGTGGGCGCATGATTGAGCGCCATGGAACGACAAAAACGAATCGACAGTTTGCTTTATGAGTTTGTGAGTTAAAAACTAGGCATGGTATGAAACGGCCTTAAGCTAGATATGAAGCATGGAGCTATTTACTTATTTACGCAATGATTTTTAAATAGTATTGAATTAAAGACTTTTTACCCTATTTCTACTATTTATACACTGAATGGAAATATTTAAATGGATTTCCACGAAGAAGTGACAATACAATTTATCAAGTATTTTTTAAATAATTTGACTAATAATGAATTTTTCTAAAAGTATCTAGTAATTGCCTTAAATAGTATTTATTTATCCCTGAAATATATTTGTCTTGGTATAAGATTGTTGAAAAGTTTTTGAAAAGTGTAAAAGTTGAAACTGAATACATTTACTATTTTACTAATCTGTTGTCAACTTAGTTAGTCGCTTACCGTCAATACATTTGCCTTATTTTCCACACAATTCCGAATTCCTCGTCGCAATTCTACTCTCAAAATGGAAGCACACCTTTTTTAATAACTCAAACCTGACAACACAATACGAAGCCGCGTGCAACAACTAGTTTAAACAAAAAGGCGCAAGACAAAGCTCTGGACAGTAAAAGGTATATTTATGATTTTCGCCTATCTCCCGTCGTCATCGAGAGCTAGGCGCCGTGAAAAATGGAGGCTCTCTGAATTTAAATATTGTGTGGGCTTATCGAATACGGCTGGTGCAAATGTGGTGCAGTTGTTGGACAGATCTATAGGTATTCTTGGTGATTTTAAGCAGTCTGCTTACGTTTTAGTTACCAAGCTCAACCTAAAAGATTATCTTTTAGGTTGATCTAATATAACATGAATATAACATAAATACTGAATACATATAACTAATATAATATGAGAAATGAAAAATGTATTTATTTCTGCTGAATATTAAAAAAAAACTGACGCAAAAAAACTCTAAACAGTAGCATGGGAGAGGGAAACAGAAGCCTAAACTAAGTAGACCCTGCAAGGTCTCTATGATACATGATTTGGAGAAAAAAAGGTAGCTGCAAATTTCTATGACAATGCTTCAATAGAAGGAGTCTTACTTACTTTACTTAATACAATAAAAGCTATTAATATTAAATACAGTGCTTAATAAGTGAATACTTTTAAATTCATTATATTCCCTTTACAAAATCTCCGTAATATTCTAATGCAAAATATTTTTAATAATATCTCTTCAACGATAGATTATTCACGACATATTTACATTCAAACCGATATTATGAAAATCTAGACAGAAAGCGCGGGTCAAAAGTTTATCAGCGCAAAGAAAATTCAAACACAGGCCCATCAGTGAGAAATCTGCATAACTCTCCGTTTCACATTTACATAAACAAATGCCGTGTCCATTCTTCCCGCATCGGGATATTAGCATTTGCGGCGTAGGCAAAGTTGGGAGGAGGCACATAATTCGTTTTTATGTACTAGCCCCTGCTTACGGCTTCGCTTACGTCTAATTCTAGGCCAATTAAAAATATATGAAATAACTAGCCGCGCTAGTTTCACCCGCGTAACTTCTGATCCCGTGGCAACTCCGAGATTAAAGTAGCCTATATGTTTTTATGCACCCTTACCTATATGTATACCAAATTTCATCATGATCGGTTCAGTATTTTTTGCGTGAAATAGAAACAAACATACATACATCCTCACAAAGTTTATAATATTTGTAGAAAGACGGGCTTATTATAACACTTATAACTGGAGATCTGCTAGACCAATTCGACAGAAAATTCGTAGGATTTGGCTTAGGACTAGGAGAATGACATAGGACACTTTTAATCCCAGAAATTCCACGGGAATGTGAGACCGCGGGTAGAAGCTAGTAGATTAATAAAAGGTATCATGTAATTAAACTTGTGTAGGTATAATTGTATACGAAATGTCAATGCAATTCGTTAAGAAGTTTCTTTCTCATTTATTTAACATCGAATTTCAAAATTAAATTTATATTTTGAGAAGACGCGTAAAATAGAAAAGAAGAACCTAAGAAGGATATAAAAAACTCAAAAATTAATTAATATATATTTTGCGAAGACTGAAACGTAAACTAGAAAATCATTTAAGAATGTTATGTATATATGTTATTAAAAACCTAAATTTGACATATTGGCAATTGGCAATATATTTTTGAAGAGTATAAATATATCATGTCCATTCTTCCCGCATCGGGACATTAGCATATGGAGCGTAGGCAAAGCTGGGAGGATCGCATGATCCAAAGCACATGATTTGTTTTTACACATTGTACTTGAATAAATTGCTTCGAAATTAAACGGATTGAATAGTTTTCAGTCTAAACAAATGAATTACAAAAGGTACACGAAAAACAGATGCATAAAAAGCATTATTTGCTAATTTTAATATACTATATGGTAACTGATAACAATCTACACAAATATTATAAAGAAAAAAACTTTGTTCGTTTGGTTAGTTGTAATGGATCAAAATCTACAAGACCGATTTATGAATTCTTTCAACATTCCAAAGCTACGGTATATTTTATAGGCTATATATATAACATTATGCTACGGGAGGGAAGCCGTCATCAGCTAATAATAAATGAAGACAGTATTATTCTATTCACACGTCGATATTACATCATCAAAAAAGTTATACAACAATACAAAGAACAAACACCGAAACAAACTCTATAAGGGCCATTTTTAAAATTGCCTTCTTATCAGCATGTTAAACAATATAAAAGTATTTTCATAAATCTCTGCAATATATTCACTGAATCTAGAAATAAAAATAGAAACAATAGCTATGTCGGACATGCTCCCCAGACTCGGACATTGTTCCAGGCACTTGTTACATTGTGTGGAATCCATCTTTTATTTTGACACTTATGAACTAGTGTCTAAGATATATGATAGGGATATTGTGTACGTGAAGGTCGGCTTTGTAGCCTGAAGGATTTTCCATATACACTTCTGATTTAAGTGTGAATTTCTTTGCATGTCAAAAATTTGCGAAATAGAAATACTTTCTTAAATAGAATACTTTTTAAAGGCGGTTATACATTAATTTACATTATTATTTAACCCGACGTTTCCTTAAAAAGTATTTTATTTAATATGGGAAGTGCTCGCGTTAAAACAAACACAAGATTATACTGATATAAATACTTATTTAAGTAACTAGCTGTGACCCGCACTTTTACCCACGAATATCTCCTATTGCCGAGGAATTTACAGGGTAAATGCTATCTAAGTCCCATCTTGGCTTTCAAACAATCTCTTTATAAAACATTATCCAAATCGGTTCAGTGGTTTAGCTATATATGGTTATATTAAATGTTCTATATGGAATGTTATCCATAATTAAACGTAGCATTATTAATTACGCCTAACCTTGTAGTTCGAATGGACTCCACGACTATAAAATGTCAGTATTATAGACCACAAAAAGTGGACCAATATTACGAATGAAAAGTAAAAATATTCCCATATATACATCATGATCTAAATAGTTCCTAGATTGAATCCTAGTTTACATATAAAAAAATCAGTAGTGTCTTCCTGACAATTTTCCTTCTCAAGCTTTTCATGTCATGAGAAAATTCCTGTACTATAAAACAAAACTTTTTTAAATCTATACGACTATTATAAAGCTGAAGAGTGTGTTTGTTTGAACGCGCTAAACTCAGGAACTACTGGTCCGATTCGAAAAATTATTTTAGTGTTAGATAGCCCATTTATCGAGGAAGGCTATACGCAATACATCATCCCGATATTCCCACGGGAGCGAAGCCCTGTGGCGCAGCTAGTAAACGAATATGTGTATAGGAATTAAAGTGCAAATGTTCAATATGTATAACTATAACTTTGAATAATTGGTGTCATATAAATTTCAATTATCTACACTACGCTAAGTGGAACTATAATCTCCACTTTCACAGTACGACAAATTGCTTCCAAGAATTTAATTATATTATTTTATCAAATTATTGCTATAATGATAACAAATTTGCGTGCGTTACGAACTTTCTCAGACCCAAAGGTTACTTGCATCTTATTGGAAATCTCTATGTTTTATGAAGCCTATAAACCAGCTTCATGTTGTATTAGGAATTCTATTGCCATTAAACCCTACCCTAGCCTACATAGTCGATACTTAATAGCTCAACAAGAAATATTTATATTACGTAAACTTTACTATTTAAGTATACATTATATTTAATTCCCAAAAAGCAAAACCATACTAAGTCATTTAATTGAATATAATTTTAAAGCGAAAACATTACAATCCTTTAAAACAATCAAACATGTCAAGCTTATATATTAACTAAATATTATTTTTCTTAAAACGCCACGTATCTTTTCAATTTTGGTTTACGTCATAACGTAAAGACAACTTATAATATTATTTAAGATACCTATTACAATGCAATATTTATCCTTCGCATGCAGCGCCTCAAAACTCGTTAAGGACATAATGAATTCGTCTCCAATCCTGAAGCATTTATGAAGTCCTCCATCACGCAGATAAAGGACACTTCAATGGTTCCAGGAAATCTCCCACGGACGGTATCTTAACGTCTCAATTGCACTAACGAAGCGGCATTGCCCACTAAATTTGAGTTAAAAACGATCACAATTGCCTGTATTTTACTCGAAAGCCATCGTAAACAGAGGTAATCAGTGTGACCTAGGGCGCACTTCATTAACTAAATGAATTCTATGACAATTATCGTAAAGCTTTGCTTAGATTTAGGTTAGAGTTCGTTTTTGCTTCCTTTTCTGTACTGTTACTCGACAATGTAACTGTACTACCGTCTACGATAAACTCTAGAATGTGATATTGTTCTGTAAAGAGTTATTATCTTTATTAGTTTTATTGTAATTAAAGTCCCGTATTGAGCTTAACGATTACTTTTGCATTTATTAAAGTGACTGTTTAAAATAATTGCATAGTTAACGTTATCTCTAATATATAAAATATGATTTTCATCTATAATTACTATAAAATACAAAGTAACAGGGTTGTTAAAGGAAATGTGAGACATCATTGCGTAATTAATAACCTATAAATTTAATAAAAATGATATTATTAAGTTATAAAAAGCATTATCAGAGATTTGTAACATTGCGATTTGAACGTCCTAAGATTTAAGATAAAGTAAGTATCATAAAGTGGATCATTTTTGTTCATTAGTATAAACGCGTTAATCTTCGAAACTACTTGATGGATCTGAAAAATTCTTTCTGATTATGATAGGCAGATTCATTAAGAAGTTAGTTCAAAGGCTCATTGCAATACTATTCGGGTAGAATCGCTACCTACGTAATTGTGTAATTTTTATTATTGAAAGGGTATAATAGTTGCCTGTTTCGACAATCACCATAGAGACATAAATTATAACCTAACCTATAAATTGCAATCATTTTCAAATGGCCGGCAAGTACTTATAATTTTATGGGCAATCAATGCATTTCAATGGAATTAATCGATACTATATTAATGTTTAACTTTCAATTATATTTGAGTACAGAGTTGAAGGTTTTAAAATATAACCGTGGTAGGAATATTATTGAGTTAAATTTAGTGATAATTTTAGTTTGTAGCTTGTTACAGTTCAGTACAGTTTAATTTCTAGTGTTGATTTATTTCTAAAGCTTGGTATATAATGTTTTGATTTACAAATTTCTTAGAAAAGAAAAGAAAGCTTTTTCCTCGAGTGCTATAGGCAATATTACACTGCGATACAATTTAAACACGCGAATGTGAATGAATTAGATATCAGCACTGCAATTAATTGTATTGTATAATCAATTTGAATTTCTCTTGCAACACTCTAATTGTAAGAAGTCACTGGTTGTTGTAACAAGCTTATTTTGCCTAGCTCGATAACTCTCATAAGAATTGCGTATTTACTAATGGTGTAATAAATGATTTATTTAGTTTTATCAGCACTGTCTCTAAAACATTAAAGAAACTTCTATTTTATTTTAACGCTTTTTCTAAATTATTCACTAATTCAGTATGTTGCATAAGAATATGAAGAAAAGTACATATAAATCATCAAAGAATTTATAAAAATACTTCTGCATTGCAGCATGCTCCATGCAACTTCAATTGTCAATAACTTTCACTAAACCTCAAATAATTCCTCCGAACAAGTAAAAGTATGGCCGTTCAAAGCACTTAGATGGCAGATAAGCGACTATCACTGGCCCACTTCTTGTGTCAGAGGTTGGCTTGCCATGACAGCTGACTAGTCAGATGTAGCTACTGTTAAGGCAGTTTTGCACTAAGTTGTTTTAAACGTAAAAGTATGACCTATACTCAGATCAGGGAACCTCGCCCAATTTATGTATATTTTTTTGTATGACAGCTGTCTAAGGCAGTTTTGTAGTTCACAGTTTTTAAGCTTTCGTCTGTTTTAAACCTAAAAGTATGACCAATTAGAAGGCAGATCAGAGACATTGGCCCAATTTATGTCACACGGGTAACCTTTGTATGACAGATGACTAGTCAGGTTTAGCTGCTGTAGCAGTTTTTCAAATAGATCATTTTAGCATAGTTCTTCGGGATTTTGAAAACTATGTAAACTATGAAAATGCGGAAAAAGTTACATTCGCATAAAAGACTTGAAAGACTTTTTATCGTGTATTTGCATTTTTGATCATTTTATAATTATAAACCGAATTGCCAAAAATCAAGACTAAAAAGTAAAAACCCTATAAAAGACAGCTTAGTATCTATATCAGCTGATTAAGAAAAGTGATTGATGGAAATAAAAAGTCATCAAAAACAAGAAAAAACCTACTCCAAACTAGTGTCTGTACTAAACCTTTTCCAAGCATGACGATACAAAAATCACAAATGTGGCAATAGAAATTATGGAAACAGAAATGCATTTGACCCGTGGGTCGCAGATACCGATCGCCGGCTTATCTGGCGTCGTAAAATTAATTCTGCCAGACGAGATTGCCACCTGATGCTTCTGGGTGAAGTGCCAGTCAATAGATTCTGCAATTGGACGGGTTATGTTTCATAAACGTCCGAATCTGTGTAAAGGTATCCTTACATTTTTAAGCAATTTATTTTAATCTTTTAATTGTCTGTTTAATAATGTGTTATTTTATGTTCAAAAATTGTGAAGTCGTTTTCTAATATAAATGACTAAGCAAGAGACGAGGAAAGTGGTCCAATTTAAAAAAAATACTTTTTAAAGGATTTTAAACGCGGTTTATTATACATTATTTAAAATGGAAAGTACTCGCGTTGAAACAAACACAAGATTATACTAAGTGATCCAATTTTAAGATGTTATTTATCTACAATAAGAAAACAGTGTTCAGTGATTATGTTATTTTAGGTGTAGAATATTCAAGGCTTTAATAAAAAAATTCATCATAAGAATACTAGAATGCTCCTCTTTAATTGATAGGGAATCTTTTAGCCTGTACACCACATTGAAACAAAATAAGAAAAAGTCTTAATTCACAAATGATTCCCAAGCCTCATCTAACGTATAAATTCTTAACGAATGTTCAAATCACAATAGTTAGAGGCTAATCGAGCCCCAAACTCGAACCTCGAATAATCTACGAGATCCACTATTCTCCCATAAAAAACAATATCATGGCCGGCCCTCGGACCTTAATTACAAAATAAAACCCACACAACCTAAAATCAACCTTATCTTTATACATTAAGGTGCATTATAAGAAAATGTTGGTATAGCTGTGTTGAGCTTTCTAAAAAAATGATAGAGCCAGTGATGGAATGTGGACCACGCGTGTGTCGGTACTAAATTTGAAATTTGTAATAACTGTCGGTGTTAACACTCTCGGAAATACAATGAAATAATGTTGTGTTGTATTACGCTCTGTGATGACATATATTTTTTTGTTTAGTTTTTTTTTTGTATAAGAAAATAATACATGGGAGGTATTAAATTCGTCTTATTTACTATTGAAACCGTAGGCATAAAGATTTATTTTGCATTAAACATCACGTTATATTCAAGAGCTTGCTTTATAAATTAAAAAAAAATCAAATCGAACGTGTTACGAGTTTAAATTTCTCCATCATTCTAGAACAATTTTAAAATCGTGAAACTGGCAATTAATACGATTTCAATTATAAATAAATACTCCATGCTTCCACTGAACTCCGAGCAATAAAACTATTTATGATAATTCCAACTTTCGGATTTACACAGGAAATTATAGGCAATATTAAATTTGATAGATTCCTTTTGATCTAATCGCCGATATATGAAGTACATTAACTTTAACGAGCGACAGAATTTCCGAGATTCACGAACTTACGGTTCACGCAATTAATTAAAATATAATAATAAATTGGATACGAATTGATTACCAGTAGTGGAATACTCGAATATCGACTTAATAGACTTCATTTGTCATATTTCTAGATCTTTTTTCGAAAGATTTTTTTGTAAGAAAAAATATTTAAATTGATAAAAAATCTCACGTTCTGCCAATTGGTGTTTGAAACGTAATTTTGTTATTAATCATTAAAATTGCTTGGATAAACGTAGGGAAATAAGTTAAAATATGCAAAAAATGTCCAGTAGTATTTTAACAACGAGGTGTGAAGTAACATAACGGGAGTCCAAAATTATAAAATCAAAATATCATAAAATTTTGAAATATTATCGCACCTACGCCTATACTAAAAAAGACAAATTGGCTTAGCGGTTAATATGGTATCATTTTCTGAATAATTTATGTATTTGTTACACACATGTAGCAATTATTCTTTCACGATTAGCCATACGTTATTAATGAATTGAAATTCTCTGCTTTTAACTAATAAGTTATATTATTTATTATTCATATATGCCCAATAACACAAAAACGAAACAATAAAGCGATTACATCAACCAACGTATAATAAGCTTTAATTTTTTTTGTCTGTATTTTTAATTGACATCTAACGTCAAATTTGAAACAAGAACTTTTTTACTTTTTTAAATCGCAATAATAGTAGACAAATGAAATAGCTGCAGAGTTATCTATATGAATAAATCTAAGTGCAAAATTAGAACATTTATCGTCCGTCCATTTTGAAGTAATCAAAAACCAGATTGGGTAACCGTATTCTCATAAAAGCTCCGATGCTACTAAAACCAGATAAAAATTAAAACCCGCCATCTTGGCATATACAATTAGTTGAACAATTTTTTTAATAACACCGATTAAAGAAGAAATGAGTTCTGGTATTTTGGTTAGATCGGGTTCCGAGTTGTGATTTATTGAACTTTAGTATGGCAATATTGAAATGTTTGTCGTCATTACGGAAATATTTCTTAACGATTGATTATTTAAAATAACTTCGTTGATTGCAGTAATTTTCGAACGCTGTTATGTTATTATATTTCTGGTGTATTATTTTACAAAACGTATTACTTTTAAAAGTATTCATTTTAAGAAGCCCTCAATTAATATACATAAACCTTTTGAAAACAGGAACGTATCAAGCTCGTTTCATACTTCTTAAATTGTATTTTTTTTAAATATTATAATAAACTACTAACCATATAAAATGTATCTACATTTCGTGGTACAAAATGCAAAGTAACGTCAAGAACTTACTTAAGAACTCCTATATAAACATAGAAAAACTCAAAACATAGTACTACATACAAACCTGTACCATATCGATTATTCAAGTACAAAAACATTTTTTTTCCATGACTTATTTTATACCACGCTACATGTATTTTATTTACATACAGAGGTCGATTAAGCAATATTTATTAGCAAATAAAAATACTGCAAATTATTTGAGCGCATATCGCTTGCAAAATCGAGATAGATAAATAAAATGAAGTTCTATGCATTTTTTCTGAGCGACCGAGCCGAAGACGTTGGTCGTCTATAGTTTGTTACCATATTGAAAAACTAGTCTGCCCTCGCCGGCTCGCCTCCTGTTGGGATGTCTCGCTTCAAACGCTTTTTCTTTCGACCGTTCAGCCATTTTAAGAGGTAGCGTAATGTTTATTTATGGCAGGTAAGCTTAACGTCTATTAACAACAATCATCAGGTTTGAGCCGTTTGAGAAATATCGATGTGAATTTTATGGGATTTAAACGTGTTCTATAAAATTGATCGCTCGTACTCAACATAAAAAATATCGCTAATTTTATGAATATAGATTTTATTGAGTAATCTTTTTTTATTAATTTTTATGAGTAACATGCGCAAAAAATGTCGATATTGAATAGTTAATCGCATGCGTTCCGATATGGCGAAGATTAATGATTTTTTAAGGCTAGCAACATTATCCCTAATTCTTATTGACAGCTCCCGACTCCGAAGTGTCGCTTAGAATTATCTTATTTGGGTCACTTAAGAGGACAACGATCCCGCGTTAATCCTTTTTATTTTTAAATCGTCGGCTCACTTATTTGCATATTATCAAGGCTACGATCAAAGAGGGTAGGGCGAGGATTTAGTGAAATATTTGCCGATGAAACGTTAAAGGATATCGACCCGCTATAGATTCTGATCAAGGAGAATCTGTGATATGTCAACTATTCGCATGCTGATGTTAAAATCATTCCATTTTCAAATTCCAGATTCAGAGAAATTATATTAAAAAGTAACAACTTTTATATGACTCTTATTCATAGTGTAACATTGAAACTAAACATATAAATATCCTCTAAAGCACTATTTTATTTTATTTTTTACATTTTATAACGCAGATATTTTTCTTGGTCAGTATATTTGTTACAAAATCTAATGTTAATACCTACTTAATAAAAACAAATTAAAACAATAAACATTAATCACATAAGAATAAGCGAATATAATTAAAAACACATTTGAAAAGATATTGCGCTCGTTTTCCCGCGATTGTAAGATATGATCCAGTAATTTCCTACCCGAGTAAAATCGATGATGCATTTATGAGAAGTACTCGAGTTTTTTATCAATTCGTTTTGTTTCATTATCTGTGGTGTGATTGTTGGTTGCGTTGCGAAATTTATGATTTAATTGCGGTTGCTTTTTCGGGTGCGTTGAACTAAAGCGTAAGGTGAAATGCACTGTATATTTTTCTAATCTCTATTAAAAGGCGTTAAATATAAAAGATCTAAGTTTATTGAAGAAAATAAACAAAATTATATAGTTGAATTTTCTTCGTTTTGAAAAGCAACTCGTGTTTCTTGCCACTTCTTTTCAGTAGATACTGCCTTCCGAACCGGTGGTAAATAAAAAAAATATTAATAATGTAAATGATGCTCTAAAAGCGCCTCGATGGAGGCTGATTTGGAGAATAAACATTTTGACTTTGACTTTAACATTGACTGAATAAAAGTGATGTGCATTCCAGTGCATAAAAGGTATTCAAATACTAAATATTTATATCTCATGCCACATTAGAGAATAAAAGGCAGATGGAGTGAGACTTGGGTGACGCCGAAAAACAAATACAAACTTCAAAACCAAATATAAAAAATGTTCATCTAGTTTGACACAACACATAAAATTTTCGAAATTTTCAATTTTCACTCACACAGATGCACGTGTATGTACTTGTAGTTATCGACACTCGAGACTTCGGAACACTCCATCTGCCTTTTATTCTCTTATCTGTTTGCTAACTAAATGACACACATAATATAACAAAGTAACGCTGTAAAAAATTACTAATCAAAGTTTGACATTCCTATTATAGAAATCAGTCTAAATGTTTGTGTTAAGTCCTTTTAATTTTTTTTTTAATTAAATTATGAATGTACTCTAAGCCTTATTCGTCCTGATAACAATTGTTTCCAGTTCTCACTGAACCAACGAAGCGTGTAGTCAAACTCAGCGATGATTAAATTACACTCGGATTTAATTTCGTTAGTCACTTACATTATCTTGTGTTTCGTGTGAAACGAGTTGACATATTACCTTTACTAATAATTATTGATGCATGTAGGTTGGGAAAGAAACTCTTAAAATTGTGATTCAACAACAACAAATCATCACATAAAATATCAAAGCTTACGAATTAAATACAATTTCTTTATTAAATCCTGCACAATTTTAATCATTAAACTCACAATAAACAAGAAAACACCGCATTTACATAAAACCTATCGCGTCCACATGAGTTAACAGTATGTCAACAGATTAAAAAATATCAGCTCAGTTTTTATTATCTGTATTTTAAGGCGCGTCTACACGCTCCAGTGCACAGAACATCGATCGATAAATAAAAATCCAAAATCCATGCACATCGGAGCAGACAAGGCGGACATTATCGAAACACGATAGCTTGCATAACTAACGAGTCGCCGGTTCTATTCTCGATAAAGGCAAACTGTATCGAGTCGATATTATATCGAGTGAATTATGCGTCGGCTATCGTTAGCTGAATTATTAAATCTACGGTAGATAAATTAAGTTGTAAACTTTAGTACGAGGATTTCAAACAAAAATCTTTGCTACACATTTTGTTCTACATTATTCATGTGATATTTCGAGCTTTACATATTTATAAACCCCATAATGTTTTATAACAGGATATACGATATTACATACTTGAAAAGCAATCGATTTTCTCACATCACTCGGTCGTCAATATTCATATTCCTTACTTGAAAATGACATAACCCTAAAGCCTTAGGAACAGTATTTCCACAAATACGAATTAAATTACAGTGACATAAAGCCCGTCATAAAGGTTAGGTATTGAAATCGACGTTTATAAGTAATAAACCCATAGAAGATACGACTATATCCTGACTTTATATATTATACTCCCCATATTGGTGCGAATTTACGGTCTCATGCATTTAAAACCCCAGCGGGATTTCTGGAAACGACGGAAATAACAAACAATTTGTTTCATAACCTAGCAATACCCTCTCTATCTCTAAACGCAATAAATTTCGATTATACGTCAACGAAACAAGAAAAGTTGAAATTAAAAAAATAATATCGAGATAACCGCCATTTTACGCTGGCCACTTTCATGTTGTAAAACCATTAAGCAGATTTAAAAAAAGAAAAATATAACCGCGAAAATAGCTTCAGATCCGGGGCTACCACAATTCTCATTAACAGAACACCGACAGAACATCGTAATCTATCATTACAAGCGAGAGTAGCCAGCCCTATAATTTCCTCACTCCCTGCAGAGACCTTCCATCTCACTTTTAACTTATAAATCTTGTATATCAGAGAGAGACAACACGATCAACTCATACAGTCAAAATTCACCGCGCATTTTACATTTGGAATTATATTTTATCATGAGTTGGTTAAATTTTCATTCCAAAGGTTATGGTAACTTGTTTTTAATCGTATGGTATAAAAGTGTTTCCATTTTGTATCCAAAATCTGATTAAATGCAGTTTATTTTGAGTTTTGAGAATTGAGAACAAAGAGAATGGCTGTTCATTTGAAAACATAAAGGGTTTTTAAAATCGGCTAATGAAAATTTGTTCGAAAAAAATCAGAAAATTTAGAAATTAGATTATTTAATTTAAATTAAGAATTTAAGGACTTAAGACTTAGATAGTAAAAAACGACGTTTTGTTACATTTTATATACTTTATTTTAGAGTAAAGGAATAGAGAGAGTGCACCTGTGTTTGCACATACTTGTGCACTATAATATCTCTTGCGTACCGGGCTGATCTCTGTTGAGATTGGCCGCTATCTGTTAGGGAGGCAATATTTTATTATACTTTATTAGTAAACGCATATAGAGACATAAAGTTCACAGAATTCTTCGGAACTAATCTTTCCCATTTACAAAACCAAGTCCATATACTTAGAATGCGATTATTTCTGAATGCTAAAGGCTATAATTTATTGCGATAAAAGCTAGTGCAACGCAAAGTGCTACATTTCTGTTACTTTGTAACCAAATTTCACATATTTCCATCATTTTCAATAATCATAATGTGATTCAGTTTATACTACTAGAGAAATAATTTGTATTTTGTTTGTATGTTTGTAATGTTTTTACTCGAAAATAACTGGACTGATATCAAAAATTCTTTCACCATTAGAAAGCTACGTGAGGCTATATAACATTATGCTTACTCGGGAGTCAAGCCCCACGGAAAAGCTAGTATAATAAAATTCTAGCTGTTTAGTTTTGAGTGTTTTTGTTTGTTTGAATACGCCAATCTCAGGACCTATTGGTCCGATTTAAACCTTTTTACGTGGAATCGAAGCAAGCTATAACATTACTTCAGGAGCGAAACCACGCGGAACAGCTAGTTCTAAAATAAAGCATGAACTATTTCTCTCATTCAAGTCCGATATAAGAAGGAAGGGGAGGTTTTGAGCGTCCGGTTCTTGAATGAAATATTGACGAATAATGATGCACTACAGAATCTCTCATTATATCCCTATAAAAGCCTACAAAAAGCGGCTCGTTTTAAACGCAATCCGCGACGTATTAATTTAAATTCTGTGACCATATTAAAATAACGTATCATACGTCGAATGTCGTAACCCGTTTAATAAATTAAAGGAATATTAAAAATTTAAACCCGATCAAGCACGCCTGTCAACTGTATCGTTACAATATCGCTTCATACTGGAATCCAGCCAATGACCTTAACTCTCAATAAAGCCTAGTGGGTAAAAATATCCGACACACCGACAATCGATTTAATACCTTAACTTAATCTGCATAAAACACATTTTTGCAACACCCGCGATAATAGATTCACATTCAACGTGATACGATTAATATCCAATCATATTTCTTGATTAATTTCGCTATAGTCTTAATATCCGTTTTAAAAAGTAACTAAAATATTGTAAAATGTTATTTTAAATAGCGTTGTTTTAATTGAATTTCTATAACGGTCGAGTAATTAACGGATATGTGTAATTAATAGCATATAGCTTTTGAATATATTTTGTCGGACGTTTAAAAAATCTAAATCATCGCTTTTAAGTGTAAGAATAATTAAATAAATTAATAAAATGCATTCACAGATACATCAGCCTAATCAGTTTGTATCTGAATAAATTGATATCTCCTTTTAATAATGCAATTAAAATACACAAAACCCATAAGAACTTATATGAACCATTTACAATGAAACATCTCGAAATAGTTTTTAGGTAGACGCACATGAACTTATTACGATCCTTATTACGTCCAATCAGCAGATGTTATAAACACAATGAATTGAAATAAAGTACCAATTAAACGCAAAAAATTATGTAAATCCTACTAATCGAGTCATAAAAATTCAATTTCCAGGACAAAAAGTGTATACTGAGTTGTGGGAATGCTTCGTGTAATGCAATCTTTTTACTACACATTACCTGTCTGCTGTGTTCAAATGTTGACGTGAGCAGAAATAGCTTCGACGTATCCCTGTATCATGAAGCATCAAGAAAACTGAACCAATTGTTCACGATCACTGGACATACTTTTTTTATTTATTGCCAGTTTCTTTAACGCTTGTTGAAGAAAGTTTTTGTTATAATGGACGCAATGTTTGCTTTTAAAAATATATCAAGAAATCTGTTCTTTTTTTGAATAACATATCGTGAGATGAATAACATATCGTGATGATGGAGACTTATTAAAATAGGTTAAAAGATTACTTTCAGAAATAACAAAATTCGGCACTTTTTAAGTTAATTTTTCTTATTTTATTCATAACCATGGATACAAGTCCTTCAGTCGCAAGCTTAAAGTAATATACAAGATTTCATTTTTTTAAGTTCAATATTTCTGGTGTAGTCAACATCAAGTTTTATTTCACGCATTTATGATTTAAAAAGCTAGGTATATCATGTCGTCAAGTTTAAATATAGAATGGAAGCCAATTAAGATGCGATTTTTAATATCCATTCAATAGCGCACTGCAAAAACATTGCCATCATTAAAATTCTTGACGTTTAAAGGTTTTCAAACCTAGGTTTTTGCTAAGTCCCTGTGACATTTATATTGTATCTCAATTCATTTTATTTCAATACATCTACGACATTTAAAGTCGTTTATTTTTAATTTTATTTTCTGAAAAAGGACTGTCTCTATTCGGAATGTTGCCATGTTAAAATAGAAATTCCTCTTGCGCATTGAATATACGACATAATTATGATGTTGCCATATAAAGTGACAGATTGGAATATAAATAAAATATTTAATTTTCAATAAAACATTAATCATGGATTATTTTTATTAAACTTGCATGTCATAGATAGAAAAAATTATATAAATTTAATTATTAATCGTTTTGTTTGCCATAGAGATTGGTTATCAATTTAATTTTAAGCGAGGTAATTTTTTATGTCAAACTAAGACGGTATTATTAAAGTTTCACCATTTTGTAGTTGCTTTACAAATGAAATATATATTCATATATAAACAAAGACGGGTTTTTTACAACACTTATAACTCGATTCAATTCGTCAAAATTGTAGAGCTTAGGATCAAAAGCAAGACATACGATACTTTTAACGGCGAAAACGTGGGACACAACTAGTTATATTAAAAACAATCCTTCCTCAATAACAATTATCACGGCTTATTCATATTAATTACTTGCATTCCGCTCATTTCACGAGCTGTTCACGAGATGCCTTCCAAATTAACCACTTAACGTACCTAATTATCGCTGTCCATATATTAAGGCATTATATTTTATATAAATATTTAAATTATATCTAAAGCCTTAAAAACTATAGCAAAGATAGTCCACCCACTATAGATTTATATGAGTGCTACTTCTTTGTTTGATTTATTTCTCTTGCCAAACTAACATATGAATAATTGAGGAGATTTATGCCCAGTTCCTATAAAAAAAACTTATTTACTTACAGACAGTATAACATACTAGGCGTAAGTCTAAAGCATATCTGTAATAACTAGCTTTAACATAACATCCAAAACTTGATTCCGATTGTTTGATTATAACCGCTCGTTAATGAAAACAATTCGTATGTTATCACGTTCCGTCGTTTATAGGAACCGGGACTAAAAAGATCACCTAGAGTCTAGACTGAGTGAAATGAACATGGATATTCCAAACTCTGACACACTGATCCTGAAAACGAAATGTTTTCTATATTTTCAGGAACTAATAATTCGTAAACAGATTAAAATCGACTTTCAAACATCTTGGGTTTCGTTCTAAAGCAGTCGAAGATGTAATAACTAATCATAGAAGGTTAGTTATATAATTTTTAATATTACCATTAGCATTGCCAAGTCAGCTTTAATACAGTTAACTCCTTCCAAACAATCTGAAAAATAGTTTTGATTGAACATTATTCCTTTCACATTTCATTGTAATCATTACTGTAACACTTCTATAGAATTCTTATCAGCTTTTATATCTAAAGAAAGATACGTGTGAGCAAAAAAATTAAGTATACAAAACTTAATTACAAACGCCAAGCTGTTAAAGCTTACGACTCTACAAACCTTCGCCACGAGTTTAAAACCGCGAGCATAATTTCAATAAAAGTAAAAAGCATTAATACAAAACTAAATATTAATCCTCATACCTTATAAGTACTGCATGTAATCGATCAGACACGCGGGAGTCCGAGAACATATCATTTTACAAGACATTCTTGTATTATATAAAGCGAATAATAATGCGCATTGCGTTGCTTAATTGCTACATGCGTTGTGGATGGACGGTAAAAATAGCAACGTGTAGGCTGAAATTTATTGTTTGATCTGTGAAATGCTCTTCGAAATTCAAATTTGACATTTCAAAACCTCAAACCCTCACACACATCAGCAGACCCATACACGGACGTCATCTGCCGATGTCGTTCACGGACGTGAAGACGGCCTTAATAGACTATACGTCAAAAAGTTCGAATTTAAACTCCCAATTAAATGTGACAGTTCCACAAACTTGTTTTCACAGCTAAATAACGTTTTCAACATATTTCATTACTAGACTTTAACACGACACATTTCAAAGAGAAAACTGAGGTCAAATCTATAATTAGGTGTCCTAACAGAACGATCCATAATAAATCTTTTTTAACACTAGCAATGAATTATACAGTAATGTTCCCGTGGACATTTTTATCTACAGCGCTATTAAAACATGACAAATATCCTCAGTGCCGATTGTTTTTATTTTTTTACTAACATAAAATAAGAATTGTTTTCGCAGTAAGTTTATTTTTCATGTCGAAATGATCGATGTGTCTTTAATTTAGTTAAATATACGTACATATATTATTTCACTGTTTTTATTTTAATCAGTTTTTTAAAGCAAAAGATTAATTACTATTTTTCGATTATGATTCATATTTGATATCACATCTGTGGAAAAATCAACATAATGAAGCCATAATATTAAAAAGGTTAAGCGCGAAAATGTTGCCAGTTTAATTTCATATTATATGGCATTAAGTGTGCATATAAATAAGCTAGCATAAGTGAAGAACGGTAAACTGTAATTTCATTAAGATAGAGGACAGACATTTATGCCGGTTTTTACGACGCCATTGTAAATTTTCACTTTCATCGGGTTTATTAGGCCATGTGCGGGATTGTTATTGTGGAATAAACTCGTATTGTGTTTTTAAATACGAAATGTATTGCATGTTTGACATTTTTCTAGACTCTGTTGTTTTTGGACTATTATTGGAAGAGTTAACAGTTACGAATACTAAAATTAACGAATAACGTGGACCGCGGGAATCTGTGAAGTACAATTATTTAATGTTATAAATGAATGAAAATGAGTACTTTTATTAAAAATAATTACAAATCTACTTTTAATCTTAGGTATCAAAGCTGCACATACATATTTTTTGCACAAAACAAATTCAAGTATCCCACATTTAAAAAGCAACTTTTGTCATTAATTACTATAAATACTACAGCCTTCAACTATAATATATTCAGTAGTAATTAATAAGGAGAAGTTCATTACTGCGTACTTAGCGAATGTGGGAATAAAAACAAATTTTAATGATTGCACCCAATATACCTTGAAGGTCTACCAGGTGCTTAGCACATTTTATAAATACCATGTGGCCACACACAGTTGATCTATAAACTCTGGTCTTTACGTTAACAACTAAGGAAAAGTTCGAGGGGTTTTACGCTTATCAAAGTGTACTTATTATCACTTTTAATAGGATTATTATAATTATTGTACACATACGTCCACACAGACAACATACTTGAAAAGTATTTTGTGAAAACAAAATTAAAACGTTTGGCAATAAACATGTTTTAATACAATTCTTCCCGTTGTTATGTTTTGTTAATAATAAATACTCTCAATTTTAATTAAGGTAGAAAAGGTAGTCTAGAAAAACTTTATGTAACTTCCTATGCATGCTTCCATGCAACAAGTAACTACCGCAGATGGTATGCAAATACTTCGTTATAAATACTCTCGTAATCGATCTAATTATTAAAAACTAAAGCAATTAAATGCATAGGAAATAACACTAATGATGCATGTTGCGATGTTACGAGCAAATTAGAAAACTAGTACCAGTAACAAAAGATTTATTCATCGTGTTATATCAGTAATTAATCTGAGGTAATGCACGCGATTCATTTTCGATGCGCATAACTTAATGGACAGTGATCTTGAGAGAAATCGAAATCGAAATGATCGTGATGCAAACTGCACTTTCATTTACATAATGGCACGTATTTATTATAAATACTCAGCTATATGTCTTCACTGGACATAATGAATCTGTAAAAATAAAACACGAACTGCATGTGTCAAATGTTTTAGTTATCTGTGATTAATGACATTACAAATCATTGTCTATTCCAATTGAAAACGAAATGAGATTCTAAATTTGAAAACACATTTCGCAGATGACACAAAACTTACTATAAATAACAATTCGTAATTTGAAAATTCCATTAACTTTTTAAATCTCAAGCCTGGTTCGACGGAATTCAGGCCCATAAATCTAAACGGTTACATCATTAACAATCGCGTGACTATGAACCATAAGGGAACGTGTCCTGCGGGTGTTTACGACTATTTAAGTTTTGCTAGACCAATTTATTGAGGAGCCTTCACTCACGTATAGATTCATTAAAATGGCAGTCCGAGATAAGAGAGGATCACCCATACTCAATGGCATTCACATGCTATGGTATTATTGAATAATATTTTCATTTATTTCATAGACGTCTGAGAACGTCTGACAATATCTGAGATTTAACTATTCATAAATTAAGTTTATGACATTCGAAGACCACAATAGACACAGTTTTAGTAAAGGTTTTATTACCTACACCGTAAGCCGTTATTCATATAAAACCTAAAAGCAGAATAATATACACAAACACATCAATAGCACCGCGGTTATAGAAATTAATGTTTGAATTTTATTCACGTTGCCCAAAATACATTTGTCCCAAACGTCCAAGGATTAAAAAATAAATGAGGAATTTGGAACTTAACGCAAAAACGCGGGTGCCCATCCTACGCGCGCAATCAAGCGGTAACCATGGCAACGCGCGGAATCCAACATGGCTGCCGTATCTTATCAGGTTATTGAAGATGTTAGCTGGCAGTACCGCTACTGATGTAGTTTAAAGACTGCTAATGTGGGCGCTATTTGTGAAAAGCGTACGTTATAAATCTCACCGCCAGTTTGACGTGTACTCTGACGTTTATTAAATAGATGTCGCGAATCGCGGTGCACAGTTAGGATAATTGAAATACTAAGTCGTGATGGGTTCATTGGCATGCCTGGCTACCATAATGGCCATTTAATGTATCAAGGCCAAAGAATAAAAAGTTAAATATTTATTGTTACGAATACAAACATTAAACTTCTTTGAGCCTCACAGGCTCACAGCTAAGCAAAGCATTCATTTTCATATTGAAATTCCCATACCCTTAGTCATATTCATACAGTAATTATTAAACGAACACAATAACCCATATAAATAATTTCAGCACAATTCCGCTCGTAAACTCCCAACTATACAACTTTCACGCAAACCTTTCAAGTCTGTGGGGTACGCAGCGATTTTTCATTGTATACTTTATATAGCGGACATTGTAATTGAATGAGAATATAACTCTAATATAATAAACCGCTAGAAACAGTCTATTCAAAGCCGCCATAAGCATAACGATTAAAATTCAGTCATTACCCGTATTCGGAG
>LQNK01000175.1:55892-86476 GCA_001586405.1 Phoebis sennae | reverse complement strand
TTTATGGCTAGACTAGTTATTTATTTGCACTTACTTTGATTTCAATACGCTGTCGACGGATAGCATTTGTTATGACTTTTGACAATCAAATGTGATTTAATCTGAGATTACAATCTATCCATAATCTTTGATGCATTATTGAAAACGACCGTAAAAAGTATTTTAAGCATGTGTAAAATACCAAACATTCTAAAGGTGACTGATGATCTATCAACGCACAGCGCAAACCACTAGACGGATCGGGATGAAATTTGTCAAAAAAAGGCTCTATATTTTATATCCGCAATATTATATAGGGAATCAATATGTTTATAAAACTTTGTCAAACACGGGAAACAAGCGGGTAAATCCGCGAGGCACAGCTAGTACATTATAAAACAGTGCGTGCAATAAGTACATACGTAAATGTTAAATACCTATTCACAATTGTATACATTAGGTTCGGTTCCGAAGTAGGCACACGTACGACGCTATCTCGATCGCCTTGTGATCCTATCCAATCTAATCTGTACATTGTAACTTATAATTTACAACATTCAAATGGACTATTATAATCCCATTGAAATTATAACATGTTAGGCCGATTCAAATGTTACGATGTACAGACAATCAAGCTATCCAAATCTATATACATTTTTACATATTAATTTCGAAATAATTGTATTGAAAATTTAATAAACTTATTTTAATTTTTTAATCTAGTTGTAGGCAAACTGCGTATAAGAAAACCTCTATTTTTATGACTACTAAAAAACTTTTTATATTTTTTTTACATTCTTCGTTCTTGATTTTTGTAAAAAAAACAGTAATTTAACAAATACTTTGAGCAATAATTTTTATTTTACAAGCTTAATCCATTTCAATCGTTTTCGCTTTGTAATTCAACAAGTTAAACTGAATACGTACTGTTTTTATTCAAATAAAGTGTTAAAAGAACTAAATTTTTCATCACATTTCCTTTCCCTAGCTTCCAGTTTTGCTAAGAAAGTTATTACCTCAATAGTTACATAGTTTTTATCAATTACAAAAACTCCGTTACTATTCTCTAATGGGGATATCAAGACCATCTACCATAATGCGTTCACAGAAACAACTAGCCCTTCCCGTTTGTGAAAAAAATCTTATCTACAACAACCTTACTCGAACGTATAAGGATATCTGTTGGGCATCTTAGCCTGGTTCTTGATTTGTCGGTACGAGTGGGATGTAGCATCAGTTTGGGAAGTCAAGTAAAGAGAATGCGTTTAGCTTTTCGACGTCGTGACATGTTGAATAAACAGCGTGATATATTATCACAATTTGGCAGTATGACTTTTTAAGGTCCAATATTGTTTAGAATATGACCAATATTCAAAAGTTGCACTAGAAAATGAAGAATGAAGAATATCATGATGCGACAAGTCATTTAAAAAGACTAACATTCCAACCCAACATTGTTGCACTAAGAAATGAAATGAAAAAAGCTTACTGGCACAACATGACAGTGATACAAAACGTCATAAATTATATAATAGTATAAATTGCGTCATAAAATGTATGACGCAATTTATGTCATCACACACATTCCGACGTAAAATCGCATCAATGTCGTACCGACAATCAAGTCGACAGGCTTATTTAATAATGTAGGACAGAGTAGCAAGCCAATATAATGAAACGATAGAAATACTAATCACGTGCGATGTTTCAAACGTAAATACGTAATGGTCGGGCCGATAACCTCACTGGAGAATTTAATTTATATTTACATGTAAGGAATTTAGTGGATGTGTGAACTTATAGATTTTAAATAATATTTTATAGTCACGAACTATTTAGCTTTTGTTTTCATGTTATTTATTTATTTATTTAACACTTCTTTTATAACCACAATAAGAAACAAAATGGTAGAACAAAACGAAACGGTTTGTATAAAGTAAATTGTTTTTCTTTATTCGTATTAAAATATTTGTCAAAACAGAGTACGAGGGTTAATATTATTCGATATTTTTTTCTAAAGGTCTCCTAATTATTTTTTTGTTTTTTTATTTAATTAGATAGAAAATCTTTGACTATAATAGACATAAATAATGACAATATTGTAATAGTAATTGACCATATAAAAATAGAAATTGAAACTTTAAAATATTGGCCATATAACAACCAACATAACAAGGTTATTGGCCCACGCAAGCTTGCATAACAAATGTATTGAAAGTTACACCTACAGGTGCAAAATCAATTAAATTATTTAATTGGGCCCAATATATTATAAAGATTTCAAAGGTGATTATTATAAGAATTATTAGTGAGACAATAAACTAAAGGGAAACGACATTATTGCATATGATCTTACATTTGTTAAATGGCGAAATAAAATATTAATTGTAACATTTAATAAACCTGAAAGTGAATTAAAAATGAAACGTTTCAATGTTAGTTTACTTCCCTACTTACTTAAGCTACTCCAAGCTATCTCAATAAACAACAATCTACATAAAGTTTTGCTAGCAAATAACTTTATACAAACTTGTCATATCGGACAAGGCCCGCCAAAAGCTTATTGGTTGAAGCGCCCGGGGCATCGCACACTGTTTAAATTTCAATTTAGATCGCAATTTGCGATGCACCTCGCCGAAACCCGAATCACTCGATAGATTTATATCCCACACTTATGACTATGTTTCGTATATTAAAACGAATTAACCATAAGTTATTACCTGACGGATTCGACCGATAAGATTTAATGAAAATCGGTTTTTTAACAAATTCGCGTCCTTACGATAAGCGAAATTGATCTGTCTCAATAACTAATTGTCGACTTGTTTATCGTAATTGCGTACGGACAATGTTTAACGATTGTTGATAAGTTTTGGCGGGTCGGGGTAAAGTTTCGATATTAATAAATTCCGGGATGAATTGCGTTCGCGCTTCGTTTCGATGGAGGATAACGGGAGGCGTGTAATTTGTACTAGCCTTCGGATAGTTGTACTAAATAAAAAAATATCATTGTAACGACTATTGTAGGGATGACGGCATATGCGTATACGCAAAAAAAATCTTTAAATGAATTGATGTGCCATTAATTTATGTAAAAAATATTAATATATGTATCCTATTTAAAAGATTTAGGTAAGTCTACTAATAACACAATTAGATTTATTATACAATTAATCATACGATCAGCTAAACTTTGAGAACATTTTTTTACATTATTGATAAAAATATATAACTTCGATCTTCTTAATCTCGGAACATAAACATTTCGTTCGACACGCCACACAACCTTTATATTGAATCTTCATTCCGCTAATAGAATAGATTTACCTCCCACAGTGCATCTCGTAACAATTACTCCAGGAAGGAATCCAATAGCCAACAATTATTACATCGCAACAGCTTGTAACCCTGCCTGACATTTCACTGACATTTTCAGCTACACCGCATTCATTCGACACGCTAATAGAAACTTTCACAAATTTTGAATACGGAAAAGTAATGAACCGTATCATTGCATGTGGGTTAATAGTCGATTCCGAAAGTTTTCAATGAGTAAATAGCGTAATAAAGCCTACAATCACAAAATGACTTTATCCGTTACAGTTATGATTAATACGTACGACTGTCGGCCTATAAACGTATCATCGGAAGCCGTAATCACGGACACGCAGAGAAAGTCCCATTTGGAATTCTTATAGAAAAATATTGGTCGCATATACCCATTAACGTCTATATGCTGGTCAGCATAGGCTATAATAATCAAGTTTCTTTCTGTTCACAATTCAGTGTTGTATGTAAGATTTTTTTAATGTCATAATCATAATGTTTTGTCTTATTTAATGGCTCGGGTAGTATACTTGAACTATTATGCATTAATGCAGTTTAACAGGCACTAAATATAGCCTGCAAGGTGCTTTCTTAGCTTTTAAATTGATTCATATCATTCTTATAAATAGTACAAAAACTCACCTTTAAAATACAACTGCCGACGGCTTCATTCTCCGGCACGGTGACGTTGTAGAAGGACTGGTCGAAGATCGGCTCGTTGTCATTCACATCAAGCACTGTCACTAACAATGTGGCCGTTGACGACATAGGGGGATTACCACGATCACTCGCCACCACCGTCAAACGAGGCATGGGATTCGTCTCACAATCCACGCGGGATCGAGTGGTGACTAAACCAGAACGCTCATCGATCGAAAACCAATCGGATTGGGGAGTAGGCAGCAAAGAGTAACGTATTTCCGAATTTTCACCTTCATCTACATCACTGGCTGACACCTGAAGTACCGGGGTACCGGGCGCAGCGGCTTCAGGGACGCTAGTTTTATACACGCTTTCGAGAAATACTGGGGGATTATCGTTAATATCCGTCACTCGCAGATTGATTATACGCGAAGCATGCAATGGAGGCGAACCTTTATCGGTTGCAACTACGTTCAGCGTGTACGAAGACTGAGATTCGCGATCTAACGGTAAAGCAACTACCACTAAGTATATGATATTATCATGCGTCCGCAAATCGAAATGTCCATCGCCACCGCTTAAAGTTACGTTAACGTTTGAGTACTCCGTTTTCGAATCAGGATCGTGCACGGATATTCTAGCAACAAATTCATCTAACTGCGCCGCCTCTGATATTTTCGGTGTAGCGTCGTCGCTCAAAAATATCACGTCGATTGTGGGCTGGTTATCGTTCACATCGGTGACACGTATGGATACAAACGCCGTTGTTTCTAAGGGCTGCGCTCCTTTATCTCTAGCGACCACGACTAATTCGTGTAATTCTTTGGTCTCGAAATCTAAAGCTTTGTTTACAGTAATTTCTCCTGTATTTGGATCTATTTTGAACATATTCTCCTTGTCACTCTGTCTTCTATTAATTGAGTATTCTATTAAACCATTTTCACCGGCATCAGAGTCCGTAGCGAAAACTTTTAATACGGTCGTTCCTACGGTAGCATTTTCAGGTATCATAGCTGAATATGCACTTTCAGCGAATACTGGAGGGTTATCATTTACATCTAAAATAGTAATATTTACAGTCATTGTCCCTCTTAGCGGTGGCGTACCACCATCCAACGCTTCTATCACCAACTCATAATGATCTGTCGTTTCTCTATCGAGAAATCCGTTTATTTGCAGATCTAAGTAGAGAACGCCATCGCGTTCCCTGTGTGATGATAGTCTGAAAGCGTTGTCCGTATTTCCGGACACTATGTTATACCTTTGGGTATTGAAAATGTCTAGATCCTGATCCTTGGCGGGATTAAGTTTCCTCTTAACGTCTCTAGGAGTATTTTCGGAGAACTCAACGTTCATGACCGCGGTGGGGAACGTGGGGGCGTTATCGTTTTCATCTGAGACGCGGACGACTACGCGGATATTATCACCGCTAGCGGGGATAGCGACTAGAGCGTAATGGTCCCTGTTTTCTCTGTCTAATGGCACTCGTGTCCGTATCTCCCCGGTGTGGGGGTCTATCTTGAGGTCGTCATTGACGGCGCTGCCGGGGACGGGGACGATGGTGTAGGGCGGGGCGGCGTCGGGCAGCTCGTCGCCGAGGTGTCCGACCAGGGCGCCGGCGCGGGCGTTCTCTCGGACGGTGAACTCTCGCACGTGCTCGCCGGCCGCCGAGGCGACCAGAAGACATATGATTGCGCGCAACATCGCGCGACTGTTGCTCTCACCGCTCGCACATTGTCACTCGCACCTGGAATTGGAAAATTGTGTGTTAGTGCTAAAAGAATGCTTAATGATCTGTACATGCTGAACTATAATTTTAATTGTAATTATATGATAATTTGTAGAAACACTTAATTATAGAAATTGTTGAACAATGAGCGAAAATATTCGTGAAATTTAAAGAAAGGCGGTAGCACACAATAGCTTTCACTACACACAAAACAATTAACATTGTCTTTTTGCTATTACATTAATAATTTTCCGAGTAACAAACAATAAAATAGAATTTAATTAACTACCTAACATTTATCACGTTTTTTACCATTTAAAACTTATATTGCATAAATTGGGTTTTCTAGACAGAATATTAAGATCCGAGATTAACCGAAACACTTTTTGCAAAAGCCTTAATTGCGTGAATCTGAAGGCTAATCACATATAGCAAAAATTCACACAAATCTCAAAGAGAAACGCCGGTCTCTATTAGTTAATAATTCATACACATGTCATCGTTGAGTACCTGCTCTAGCTGAAGATGGGCGTTTTTGTAAAATCGTATCGTTATCAGATTTATGTTACAATTTATAACAAGGTAAGAAAAAATCGAGGAGCTTATTTAATAAGTCATACGACGTACTAGGAATACATAATTGGTGCCAATAGTTTGAATTGAAAATGGTATTTAAAAAATCTACATTGATCGTCAATTCTATCTATGCGCTATCTAAACGCTTACCGCTATATTAGTATTCCTTTAACGCTCCTTGTTAATAATCAATCCAGATCCAAGCAACGCAACCATAGATTGATGTAGCAATCCATTTTCTGAGAAAATCTTGTCAAACCAATCGAATGTTTGTATTTTCAATCATTAAAATCATTGTTGAATAATCATTTAGCGCGTAAGAGTTACAGTTCGCTTTTGTATTATTAAGATATTTAGGTAACTTATCTATCATTTGTTTTTAATTTGTAGACAGGATTCATCTTATATTAATACTAAGATTATGAAGTACGTTTATTACACTTTTAAGTCTCGTTTTTATTCTTCAATGCCAATAAACAATTTGTTATAACAGAAAATTTGCAAGTGTCAGTGGAGCGATAGCCTAAGACCGGTAAACCCATTAAATACTAGTCGGATCCGTGGCGTTGCCCGGGTGAATGGCAGATAGGAAGTACGAAGTGCTAAGTGGTCTTGATACTTTTTAAATTGCAACACCGAACAGATATGTCTAAAGGATATGCTTATCGCAAACCTGACATAGAAATTCTCAATTTGAATAATAAATGCATTTAACATTAATGTGTATGGAAGCATTTATAATGAAGACAGTTTGTAAGGTTGCGATATATATATCTATATATGTGTGTGTGTGTATGTATAGGCTTATAGTCGCCCAAAGTCATTCCTACATTTAAGATCAGACTAGTTCGCTAATAATTCGTTAAAATAATAATTATTATATAAATTATCCAGGTAATTAGCCTCCGCCTTAGCCTTAGTTAAATAAACCGACAAGAAGCAAGTTAATTATTATTTTACTACAATTTTCTATGTTTTTATCACTAAAAAACTTACGTGTCTTTCATTATTCCGCCTTTCTGCATAATAATTTATCTTTATTACAGCAAATTGGACTATAAACAATGAGATAATTTATAATTTAAGTACTCCAACAAATTTATGATTAAATTTTTCAAATTAGTTCTATTGTGAGGGATTTTATGATAATCTTAACAAAAACACTTAATGGTCTATAACTCTAAGACTAATTTTATGTTATGTTGAAATCGGCATGGCTTTTATATGCTTACAATTATTCCAGTGGACTTCTGAACGGAAACTGTAAAATGCTTACAATACATTTGTTGATTGTCTTATTAAAGGAATGTAGGAATTTAACAACGAGTCTTAGATTAATGTTGACCATTAGAAAATTGTATGTAAAATTTATTTAATTACAAACGGCCTCGCTCATTACTAGGTAATACGCTTTTTTGGAAAAAAAGGTTTTTAGAAAATTAATTCAGTAAATTAAACGTGAAGTTAATAAAAAAACAAATCTCATGTAAATAACTATTGTTAGAAATTATTTCCAACCATACACAGTTGGAATGGTGCTAGTTTACTTTATGACAATTCCAAAAATTATAATAAATAATGTTTAGAGATACCTTACGTATTTTATTGTAAAAACATTAAATCACCAGTAATCACCAACAATATTCTATAATCTATACTAATATTATAAAGCTGAAGAGTTTGTAAAACTACTGGTCCGATTTGAAAAATTCTTTTAGTGTTAGATAGCCCATTTATCGAGGAAGGCTATAGGCTATGTATCATCCCGATATTCCCACGGGAGTGAAGCCCTGGTGCGCAGCTAGTTAAAAATATATAGATGGCTGTATTAAACGATTATGATATTTACATTACATTAACTTTAAAAAAATGTTGCCAACACTATATTTTAACGTTAGTATTTTCGTAGTATTAGTCCCCTCTCTAGCAGTATTCATAATACAAATTACAACCTTACATAGACGTACTAACATAGAGGTACAGATACACATTTTTAATGCTTCGCTCAATACATGCATAATAAAAATTGGCACACACATTATCCCATTGTGTTACGTAATCAAAATTAATGACATGTCATTCTATCCTCTACTTTGTAGCCTAACAATAGGCCGAACAAATATATTTTTA
The DNA here is from genome assembly GCA_001586405.1 of Phoebis sennae. Taxonomy (NCBI): domain Eukaryota; kingdom Metazoa; phylum Arthropoda; class Insecta; order Lepidoptera; family Pieridae; genus Phoebis; species Phoebis sennae. The sequence continues at coordinate 78,093 of LQNK01000175.1, read as the reverse complement.
TGTCCGTCTGTGCCTGGCTGTAAACGTCCTTTGTTGTGCAGGTAGCAGCATCAAGTGGAGAGCGATTAGTGAGGAAATTTCAGGTTTGTTTTAGTTAAAACAATAACACAGTGCGAGTTAACTGTGTAGTTAGTGCCGTAGTGCGCTCGTACACTGAAATATATGCACGCCGATTTCTAAATATTTTTCCGAAAAAATATTCTCCTGGTTAAGATTGTAAAGTTTCTTTTTTAATACTCATACTAAATCCATATTTTACAACTTTTATTTAGCACAGATAATAATAAAAAAACAAGATAAAATAAAATGAATTCTGTAGTTATTATTATAGACACCAGAGTTGATAATATGCTATTACGTTAGACAAATAATTAGCACAAAGACGTCATTTATTGCGTCTATATATTAACCAATTAACAGAAGAATTCTTTAAATATATCAAAGCAAAGGAACGAGTTCCAAAATCCACGTATCCAACCATTCGCGTTCGTCTACATAATAAAATAACTTTTTTATTGCCAGCCGCGAAGATCGAGAAATTATAAAAAATAATGTGCACTCAGCTCCTCTGTAACTTTATGGATATCTTTAAATATTTAAACGTATTCCTACCATACATTTGAAGCGCAACCTTAAGTAGTTTTTAAGTTGAAAGGTATGCACTTATTTTAAATAATGAGGGAATTTATCGTAAAAATCAATTTATAATTAAATGATATCGGTGTTGATTTATTTCCCGCAATTTATAAGTATTTTATTTTTTCTAAGAGATGTCACGTTTATCATAGTGTGTGTTGTACTTCTTATAGCACTCTGTTATGGTGAATATTTAATTATATTTCAATGAAACTCATAAAGAAAATAAAGTACAATACTAAAATAACGCTTGAACAGAAAGTTTAAACTTATTTTACTCTTCAATATTTTACACATTTCATTGGGACAAGAATTTCAAAGCCTCATAACGAATATTATTTATGATATTCAGATAATCCTACCACATAATTAAAGGAGATAAAAAATGAAAGCTCGCTCAGATTATCTGTAACACAAGCCCAACAGATACGCCAGAAATTATTCAGCGATCTAAAAAGCGAGATATATCTAAGTAAAAATGTATCAAATTGCTGGCAAAGCGTCGGCAACGGCCAAAAAGCCGCCTCGGAGAATTAACGTCAGAAATCCTGCGCATGCTCCGACTGGTGAACGTTCACCATTCCTGCCCAAAGATTAAACTATGCGCGAATAAGTTATTGTGCGATTTCTAAACGATAATCTTCGTGTTCTGTTCCTTTTTTAATTTTTTATCTGTGCCCCTTTTTATCCATCGGAAGTTATTATTAACTAATAATTATTATTAACAACTTTTAAATATTGATAGAATAAAATTGTAAAGTTCGTAATTTAAATTTAAATTTCGTTCGTTTGACAACATTATTAACAAATTCTACAACAATTCAAATAAGGAATGCCTACATTAAAATTTCCATAAAAAGGCGAGCAACACAATGATGCTTTAAATAAAAATAGAGTCCAGTCGCATAAAGAAACTCCAATACCCTACTTTGCATTGAATATGATGGTTATCAATCGATGCTTTGTACCACGCTCGTATCAACACGGCTGTAGCCATTTCTTAAACATAAAATACCTCAACAATTTTTTCAATAACAACTTTAGCACTTTTTAAAAGTATCCAATAAAATATGGCGGCAGAATCAAAATGGCGCGTAGGTGTAAGAATCTTCTTAAAATTCATGTTATTTCTTTATTAACAGTGTAAATCCTGTCCCTTACTCCGTTTGATGTAATTTACGAGTAAGTAATACAATCTTTGGCCGATTTTTCGCCGATAAAGGGAATATATGGTATGTTCCGCGCATTATTTTTGTCTTTTTGGAAGAGTGATGGTGACATTTTTATACTTTCAAAAACATATGATAATTATAACATAATTGGATATCGCGAGTTTAAGACAGAAAAAAGGAAAATTATAATAAACGATTATTTGGTAATAACCATAAATATCAAGCAATATTTTATCGTTAATGACAGCTTAATTTTAGTCTCTATAATTTAAATATCAGTATATATAGGAAATCTGGAAATTCCTCTGGCACTTTTTGTAAGATAAAAAAAATCTCTCTAGTAGTTTAGTTAGATTGATTTATTTAACATCGCTCGTTGTCTCAGCAAAGAACAGTCATATTTCGTTAACGGAAAATGTAATTAACAAAAATCGTTGATTTAAAATCGAATTAAATTTAAAGACTTATTTTAATAAGCATATATCTAGTATTTTTTAATTTGAAAGTTCTTTAGTCAAATCTTATTTTATAACCTAAAAGATTTGAATGCGTAATTAAACAGTCTTATTGAGTCTATTTCCATGAATTAAAAATACACGATATAACAATATACAATGTTAATTATGCTACTGTAATGTAATTAAATATAAAACATGTGGTTAATTGAGGAAATGCGTTCAAATATCACATTTTGACAAAAACGACGATATTATGCAAATATATCTTAAATACAATCCGCCGAGCCTGTTATACCGACATATATTTTAAATAAACTGGTTGTAGAATCAGACATACCTATTCAAATAATATTTTTTGTTTTAAGATTTTATAAAATATACGAAATCTCTTAAAAAATAATAATCTTTAATTTATGTCAGTTTAGTTGGGGATTATTGAAAATATGCAATTTATCAGTTTGTTTTTGATAACTGCAATTTCATTATGTATTGCGAATTATGAAAACGATATTTTAATATTAAATTAGTAAATAACTTTATTCTACACTATTAACATGCTCCTAAATAAATATAACTGACTAACGAAGTTTTTTCAAAAATATTTTAAATACGACATTGAAATCATAACTAAAAATATAATGGTGTTATCTCAAATGATTTATGTATTAAATACTTCTTAAAGGATTTTAAACGCGGTTTATCATACATTATTTTCCCATGTAACGTAAAATAATGTATAATGTAAACGCAGTTTATTAACATGGAAAATACTCCCGTTAAAACAAACAAGAAAATTCTATCAAATTATTTAATTCTTGCAACGCAATTCCACAATTTCTCTAACAAATTACATAACTAGGAAAAACTCGGCGATTGTCCTAATGACTTCCATGTATATTCTATGATTATAAAAACTGGTCTCCAGCCAGAGGCAGATAATTAAAAATGTCGATTACAGTTAAGTTGTCAAGTTTCTATTGCGAGCTCGAGAGACAGGTCATTTCAGCATTGTGAATTAGAATTACTTGTACTTATTTGGTTTTCTCTTCATTTTTTCGATTAATAGACATAGAAAATATATATTTGAACTTAAAGTAAGAATTATAATGACTTTTATCAGTTTAAATATCTTCTAAGGACCGAAATTATAAAAAAAGCTATTGTTGGAACAAAAAGTAACTTTTTATTATTTTTTACAGTCACTAATCGTTAAGGAATATTAAATTAATCCTATATATATTAATCCTCCTTTGGTTGTAATATGTCTGATGTTTTAACTCCATTTTTGTAATAATGAATGTCTTTTGCTCTATAAGTAACTTGTCAATACAATTTTACACCAAGTTATGGTGATATTTTTTTTTAATTAGAGGATTTGAAAAAGCTTGCATTTCTTCTTATTCGAAATAAGGATAGTATTTCTTAGGAACGAACTTAATTTGATTATAAGAAAGTATTTTTAAGCTAAAATTTTGGATTTTATTGAATTGGAGTTCAATATAATTAAACCACTATTAATACATAAGTACCTATCTAAAATCTTAATATTAAATGAATGCTGCGTTTCTTTATCATTATTTAAGAGTTATTTTATTTCCTTTGTGCCTTCTTCACACTATTAATTTATAATTTTGTAACAAATATAAGGCACCATAATTGATCGTGGAATCGCCGATAGCAATTGATTGCGCAATCCTTCTCTATCCTGTATGTATCGAAGGTATTCCTTAGATATCTAGCACTGGGTATTAAAATTCTTAGAATTTTAGAAGAAAGTTAATCGTTTTCAATAGCAGTTTGAAGTATATTCTCCTTTAACTAAACTGTGAGAAAATTAAAACGTTCTCATATCATTCTTTATACATGATTTATATAACTGCTATTCGCATCTTCGTATCCTATCACCTAATTCATTTAACTACCAGTGTGCGAAATTTCATCAAAATGCGTCCAGTAGTTAAGGCGTGATTGACACACAAACATCCAAGCTGTCATATTTAAAAAATTAGAAGGATAGTAGGATTAAATGTATTCACATTTTTATTCCTTTTTCAATTATATTTTATCATTGAATAGAACCTATTTTTAACTTATTTTTCTTCTATTTTTCAAAAGACTTAAATAGGGTTCATTGATACTTTTTTATTATAAATAATGAATAAATATTTTCCTAACAACATTTCTCTAATTTTCTAACAAATGTAAGTCACATCAATTGACTGTGGAATCACGGATAGCAATGTATTGCGCAATTCGTTCCGATCCTGTATCTATCGAAGGTATTCCGTGGATCCAGCTCTGGGTATTAAAATCCTTCGCATTTTTAATGGACAGAAGATCATTGTTAATATAAAGCGATATATTTTCTTTATCAGATATTCTTTGATATGTTTTTGTAAAATAAAAATGTTTTCCACGAAATTATTACTGTTCTTGATTATATTCACATACAATATATAATGTAGATTTTATAAAAGTTTATTTTTTCAGATTTCTAAGGTTCTTCCCATTAAGAATGGAAAAAATGTAAGTGCCTTTCTGTATCTTTTAATTTTATTTTCTAACACATTTAAGTCACTTTAATTGAGTCATATATCTATAATATGTGTATTTCAGAGTATTATCATTGATATTTAGCTCTAAATGTTAAATTATTTTTATTTTCGAGGGTATAACATCGTTCTAGTAGTAAGGCAATATGTATTCTTACAAATAAACTTTTGGTGTCAGTTTAAGATGCATCACCTAAAATAAGTTTGATGTAAACTTAATAAACTCAAAATATAATTTATACATGACTTGTTCACATTGGTTACTTAAATCAAGTTAAAATTAATTCAAATTGAAATCCTATCGAACATTTTAAGAAAGATAGAAAGATATTTATTTATTCCTCTTTATTATAATAAGATAAATATAGAATGTACATTCAAATAAATAAAATTATATGCTTTTAAACCATACTAAACGACAAAGTTAATTAAAATATTTTTTTTAAACCTTAAATTGTAAATTAATAAAATGTAGAGATTCGAAATAATTAAAATGAATACTTTACAATTTGGATAATTTCGATTTTTACCTAAACGTTTATACCCATACCCTAAGCATTGGGCAAAACCAGTTTTCATTTCCAATTGTAACATTTTAAGCGCGTAAAAGAAGCTTTCGTTATAAGAGCTATATTTACATTAATATATAATTAAAATGTGTACGAGTCCATAATATTTCGTACGTAATGAGCCGGGTTTATAGACAATACCAGGTGCAAATACCTTACAATTCTCCGGCTCCTCGCATCAGATCCAAGATTAGTAGTAGTGAGTTTTACACTTGTTTACTTTTAGCGAGTCTACCTCAAGTATAACTTTAAAAACTTAGGACTAAGAACTTTGAAATTACACCCAACGTGTTGTTTTTAACTAAGGCTTTTAAACCCTATTTTGTGTTTAACTTCATATATGGTCACATTTTTAAATAAGTAGAAAATTTACTTATAATTTATACGAATATGTTATCTGTATCAAGTAAAACTCTATCCCAATTGTAGATGTCTCGAAAAGCTCGTATCAAAAGCTTCCATGCATATTTATAAACTTAACACGTTTTTCGTTTATGTTTATTCTAACCATTACTAAGGAACATTTCTATTTTGAGCAATGTTTTGTTTTGTGAACGAAAGCACGTTTAGATACTAATTCCTTTCCCGTTTAAGCCTACTTTTCAAGCTTACTTACTAAAACAAGATAGCACATCCAATGAATTTCACTTGTACACAAACACGAAACATAGCAACGTTTTGAATCTATAACGACACTGCAATCCGAATTGAACACAAAAATCATTAAAAGCACTAGCACTGGCACTGTGGCACTGTGGCACTGGCACCGTGGCACTGTTCCTACGTCCGTCCGCGGCGAGGCACTGGCAGGCACTGCAGGCGACGCGTCCCTCCCCCCGCCATAACAGGTTGTTGGCATACCGTTCGAACGCCAATTTTGAGCCTCCCTCGAGGATAGGACTTGATCCACGGATAACGTGATAACACTACAATTATTTATACCCTTATCGTAGCATTTTATTTTGACTTTATTCCACATATTTAACTATGTACTGTCGTATCCACGCTTTTATAAAGAGGAAATCTTTGTTTCTTTGGTTGTATTAAATAGGTTCAAAAAAAAAGGACTGATTTAAAAAAAAATTGATACTAAAGCTACATTATCCACGAGTTACATAGACTATATTTTATAGGCTATATATATAATATTATGCTACAGGAGCGAAGCCGCGTGGATCAGCTACTAATCAAATAAAATTAGTACGACAGTTTTCTGACAGTGTTTTTGAACTAAACTTAACTTAACTTGGACATATAATATTTTTTTTCAATTTAGTGTGCGTTCGTATCGTATATTCGAATTGTCACATGTAGAGTTTTGGGTACACCTTCTTATAACAGTGACGGGAGCTGTTGTAGACATTTAACCAACTTTCAAAAAAAGAGAGAGGTTTCTAAGCTTTTTGATTTTGTTGATGATATATATAAACCTATGGGATAAAAAAGTAGCTGTATAGGGTAGTAGAATAAGGTAAAAAATATAGGTTTTTATCCTATTTCAGTCTAAAACAAATGCAACGATTTTTAAATAATTTTGAACCTCCCTCGGGGATAGGAGTCGATCCACGGATAACGTTATGACGTTTCGTTATTTTTAAATTATTTGTATGACAGTTGCTGACGTGCTTTTTGAACTAATTGAATTGGCCACATATTTTTTTTTAATTTTATATGTAATAACATACATTTTGGGATAAACTCAAAATATTTTCTCTACGTATTAACAGCTAACACATCGCTTTTTATGTATTTAAACTTTTGAAAAACGAGAAAGATGTCTAAACTTTGGTCGATTCCACCGAATCGACGAAATCAAAACTGGTTATAGGCCTATAGAGCTTCTACCAAATGAGGAAAAAAATAATATACTTACATTTTTTTCCGCCTTTATTTTAAATATTGGAATAAAAAAGTTGTTAAAATTAAAAAATACTCAATTTATTAATACCTTTCATAATTATTTGTTATTCTGTTTGAACGGACTTGGCCGCCTAGCGTAGCAATGAAAAAGACATCAACGCTACAAGACATTAAAGTCTACAACTTAAAACACTTATTATTATTAACTGTAGAAGCATTTTTAATCATAATAATAAACGAATTTAAGTTGTGTAATTAATGCTTTGTGTTCCTTCAATTTATTAGAAAGAAAAAATTTTACGTATAAAACCAGCTTCACTTTAAAAATGGATAAATAACAAAATTTTTAGTTTTTGTAATCGGTAGGAATAAATTTTTCTTATGTAAATATTCGTTTATAAGTTTAAAAATTTGTATGATTCTATGTATCTGAATTAATTTTATATAAATAAATAAATAAATAAATTATTTGTTTTCAAAAAAACGTATTTATTTTTTCAATGAAAAGAAACGAACACATATATTTTTCACGTATAAAAACTATATAATCACTAAAACATCAATGTTTAAAATCCATAGTATACGATATTATTTCTCAACTGTTCTATTGATTATTTTAAAAGTGACTTTGACTTTTGTGTCAGTTATCATATAGAGCTGAGGTCTTATTCACTATGGCACAGAACTTAACGTGCCATGTCTTACTACCACGGCAAGATATTTATTAAATGAAAACCAAACAAATTCCCAAAAATCTTACAATCAAACAAAATACAGAAATTTGTAGTCCAAACGAGCCAAGCCACAGGCGAAAAACTATTCAATAAGAGCTGTAAGAAATACAAAATTATTGTATCATTTATATAAACATATCATATTATTATTAGTTTTCAAATAGTTTAAAATATGTTTTTAGTATACACAACTTACTAAATGTACCAATAATCTCGACTATACAAGTTATATGAAGCATTTCCCTATATTTTAACAATTTTATTGCTTGCACTTAATGGTGAGATTATAAGTGCTAAGCTTTCATGTTAAAACGCCGTCGCAGTAAATAATGTTAGAGAAAACAAGATACATATTAAATGCACACAATATTTTGTAGATTTTCTAAGACATAGCAAAAGCTTTTAAACAACACAGCTCTATATTTTTTTTAATTTTGCCTAATTGTGTCAATGATAATAAAATACAATCATAAATCTCATTATATAAAAATAATTTCAAATAACTATGAACCTTTAGGGTTTCCAATAAAATCAGTAGTATTATTTATTTCAAGTAAAAGAAAATGGGCATTTTTTTATTAACGGATAATGGAAGTACTCATAGTTCTTCTCTACATCCAAACTATATCATCAAATAATAGATTTATTACTATTTAATTTACATTTGTTCTTCTACAAGGTATAAAAAAAAATACAAATTATAAACAAAAAATATTCGATATTTTCAGAGTCCAACTATATAGATATAACCTACTAACACTACTATACAAGATTAACAACTAAGACAATTTCTAGAGAACTCAAGAAAATTATTATTGACTGCGTTTAGCCCAGGCGTCGTACAAAATTATTATTTCTTCTTTAATATAATAGGAATGACATATTATATTATAATAATTTATATTTTGTATTGGAACTGCATCTTGATTGATTTGTAAACAACTTGAAACAATTCTTTGTTTGTTAAATTACTGAAGATGGTGTTCGAAATCGGTCTAATTTGTAATATAATTAATATATTGTAGTAAATAAATGAATGTGGAACTAGTGAAGTGTTTTAATGTACAAGTCAATGAACATATTATATTTACTTAAAAATCATGTTAAAATTCATTCATCATGTCAACGTCACCACCATTTCGGATGTCTATTTTTTATGAAGGAACTAATGGAAAATTAATACATTTGGAGTCCTTCTCGAAACACGCTTACTTACTTTTTGCATTTCTGTTTCATTCAAATGGAAAGGATAATCCATATAAAGGTTTTATTGCTTACAAAGTAATGATAAACTCGTTAAAATCGGACACTTGAGCTGTAGGACAGAAATAGGGAGGATATACTATACTACACCTGAAGCGTAATCTTGGTAAGATGCTATTAGTATTTTCAATGTTAAGATTATGAACGACCCGATTGACGCATTGGATACAGCAAAGGTCTATTACGCCGGAGGGTGTGGGTTCGAACCCCACGAGTAGAAAATTATGATGATGTGAACATTGTAATTTTCTACTGTCTGGTTGTTAATTTATCTATAGTATGTATGTATTTACAAAAAAAAGTATGTTTAAGTATGTCTATCAGTCATCTTGTGTCCAACGTACAAGCTTTGCTTAGTCTGGGACTAAATGGTGTTGTGTAAGTGTCCAAGAGTATTTATTTATTAAAAAAAATACCTATAACAGCAAAGCACTTTTGAGCTATATTGTCCAAAAGAATATATTTTATTATCCCAACGAAGCGAGGTCTCAGAGTCGATATGGCCGGGCCGGATTGTTTTGAAGTGTGAAAAACTTTGTCCGACGATAACTTGAGTATTGTTTATCCGATGTTGATAAAATTTCATAGCCAAATAGTTTAGACAAAAAAAATGTCGAGTTCGAAGATGAACGAAATCGGTGGGGGGGTGTGACGAAGATAGAGGAGATGAATATAGAGATGGATTTATGTTGTATATATGTAGTTTTGTATTTACTTGTGTATGTATTTACTTGTGACATTAGTTTGTATCTGTATATTGTGTTTATACTTAAACTTCCAGCCTTTATTCTACTTTAATTTCAAATACCTTCTTGTTGACTGCACCACCTGCATTATTATTATTACTTTCCTTTCCTAGACCCTAAGGTTACCTGGTAGAAATCACTTTAGGCTTTTATATACTAACTGTTTCCTGCGGTTTTTCCCGCGTAGTAGCGTATACCTTATGCTAAATATCCTATTGCTTTAGTCAAGACCATGCCTGTCGTAATTATAAAAAATCCATACGGTTATTTTTAACATTAGCGCGAATATGCAAACAAACATTTCCGCTCTATGTAGGATAGATTTGCTCTTTTGCTTATGACATCAAACAACTAGTCGCACAAACTACGCGTAATTCTAACCTTTATCACACAATACTTCAGCAACGTGCAATTAGGTGTTATCGGGAAATCAGCTAGGCCTGCCATTGCGGCCCTTCTAATGCAGCAGTTCAAGGCTGTAATGCCTTCAGTGTTGTTAGTGCATTTTCCCGCAAAGCTAAGGAACGGTATGGACGTCTTGCTAGATGAAAGATATTTGTAATATGCTCTAAACTTAACATATAGCAATATACTAATTTTTGGCGGGGAACGCACAGTATTCTTTATAATCATTTTACGACTGATACACCCAAAATCTTTCTTCGTTTATCATCATATTATATACTGTGTCCCACTTTTTAGCGTACCTAATGCTAAATATCCTATTACTTCCCTCAAGACCATGCCTGTCATAATTAGAAAGAATTCATGCAGTAATTTTTAATAATATAATATTTTTTTATTTCAGACACAGGATCCCTAAGTACTTACAATAGCGTTACACAATTACAATTAAAGAAAAAATTTAAATAGCTAGCTTACAATTTGTATCCAGGACTTAAAGAGCCTGGCAGTAATAAATCTATCTGCGAGACTGCGTATTACAGTGTTTTTACAACGGGCAACTCTGTGTCCAGAGTTGCCCGTTGTAAAAGGAAAGTAAAAGATGCTTTTCTGTTCAACAATATTAGCACGAATAAGCAAACAAAAATTTCCGCATTATATAGGATAGATTTGCTCTTTTGCTCATGACATCAAACAACTAGTCCCACAAACTACGCGTAATTCTAACCTTTATCACACAATACTTATATAATATAATATATTCGTAATATGGTTTTGAACATAATATAGTAGCATTAAATTGAGCTTATTCCGTTACATTTTATTAATATTTATATGATGAATGGCGTGAAACACATAGTATTCTTTTTAACACTTTTGCCACTGATACACCCAAAATCTTTCCTAGCTTATAATCATATTATATACTAACTATGCTCCGAGGTTTCTCCCACGTAGTAGAGTATCTAGTGCTAATTATCTTATAGCAATCGTCAATACCTTCCTCAAGACCTATACATCAAATCGGTAATTTTTAATTTTTTAACATAAGGGCAAATAAGCAAACAAACATTTGCTCTCTGCTTATGACATCAAATAACTAGTCGCACAAACTGCGCGTAATTCTAACCTTTATCACACAATACTTCAGCAACGTGCAATTAGGTGTTATCGGGAAGGCTGTAATGCCTTCAGTGTTGTTAATGCATTTTCCAGCAATGTTAAGGAACGGTATGAGCACCTCATTACATGAAAGATGTTGTTTAGAAATATCATTATTTCGTACGCATCTTGGGTATTGAGTATATCATGCTACTCAATCGAATTTTGAAAATGAAAATGAAAATGAAAAATTTTTTTTCAATCGAATTTTATGTGAAGATATTTAATAACTTCCATCCCCGTATTCAAGGTTGGAGGTTTAAGGAATGTACTAGCGTAATATTGGTAGGAATTAATAAGAACGCAATCATATGTATCACGTTCAAATCATTTTGATTCTTGTGATGCTCGTTGTAATCGCTTTTTATTTTGTCTATGTTGATAATAAATAAATAAAAAAAAATTGGACAAGGAGGCTCATAGTTCCGTCTTATGGACTGCATCTCCCCGATTTATTTTTCAGCAGGTCACAGCTGTAGAGCCTTCAGTGTTGTAAATGCATTTTCCCAAGTTAAGGAACGGTATGGTACCTCATTAGATGGACGACGTTCGCTATCTGGTTTGAAATGCATTTGAAAATGAAAATTAAAAAAAAATTGCTTTATTCATAAAACATGTTACAGTAATACACTTATTTTACTTTTGATTACTGCTTCCACATTAGGTTTCCCTGTGTTGTGGAAGACAGGCTACTTCTACAATACACTAATTAAAAATTAAATAATTTATTTTGTAGGTTTCATCTTTCTGGTACTTTTCGAACTCGATAGCTTAAATACTCAGTAGAGTTTAGTAGAATTTTACGTGAAGGATATTTAAATTGTACTGTATGAAATTTAATATTTTTTTAATTTATGTCAAAAAATGTGTAAAGTTTTAAGAATTTCGCTATATGTTTGCGCTTTGGTGATTAATAAAATTTTAAAACAACGAATTTCATCATGTAAACCTTTAACGCGTATGCGAGCAAATGATTTTTTTTTTTGATAAAAGAACGTCTGATCTAGTTTGGTACTTTTATCTTTAAAAATATACATGTTTTAAAATTAACTTTAATTTATAGACGATAAAAGATCAATACTCAAATTCGGGGCGCCAGTTAGTATTACGTAAAACAACTTTTTACGTCTCGAAATCGTATGTGACAGGCTTTTAACGCTACTACATGATTTACCAACAGAATAAAAGAAATATATTGAAATGTTACTTAGTCTTCATTAGTGCATAAAATTTAACGAAAAAAATTAAGCTCATAATGGATTTAGGTAGTGCATTAAGCTAATATTTAATGATTTTGGAGCGACATACTTTGGACTGGTCTGAGTTGGTACGCGATTCTGTGAAAAATTTTAAAGGATACTTTAATCATTGCCTTTTAACAACAATATTTGTAAAGTTGCATTACTTTTTGTGGAATGAAAAAGCTCTACATTTTCAAAATTTTAAGTAATTCATTATAATAATGAATTTATATGTATTTACTATTATTGTGAAAACCCGTGCAGACTCTTTAAATAGTGTTGTGTATATTTTACAGAAAACTAGCTGTGCCCCGCAGTTTTACCCGCATACCTACTTATAACTCCCGTAATTCCCATGGGCCTTTCTCGTGTTTCAATCAATCTTTGTATAAAATTTCATCCAAATTGGTTCGGTGGTTTAGGCGTGACGAAGAGACAGACAGACAGAGTTACTGTCGCATGTATATAAGGAAGTAAGGATAGTAAGAAATTCATTTTTACGGTAAGTCATTATTATCCAGATCCACGCAGACGTTTTTGTGATAAAAACTATTTAATCTAATCAACTTTCAACTGTTTTATATAATACATTAAAATAATTTGAAAATTCGAAAGAAAACAGTCCGTTCGTAGCCTGCTTATTGCTATGAAATCGATTCAGCGAAAGCAGGTTGCCAGAGCTTCATAATATTGCTGAGATCTCGATAAAAGACAACATTGGCACTCCCATAACTTGCCGTATAAGCTGATTTTATTAGCCATTATTTTATCTAGCTGTATCCATCCGTAACAAGAAGTTTAAATATTAAAAGGTAATAATAAGATAATGTATAAAAAACCGCGAAAAACAATGTGGAAAGTACTCGCGTTAAAACAAACCTCAGGAAATACAATACTTAAAACAAACAACATACAAACAAATCGTTTCTCTTTATAACATCGGTGATAATATTAATTACTGGGGAATGAACTTATAACGCGATTACAAAACAATCAAGATGTAAAAATGAAATTACTTATTGTGAATGTAAATTTAAAAAATATTGACGTCTAAAAGAATGGAAAAACGTTTAAAATATTTAAATTTTGAAGCCAACAGATTTTCGACCAACTTTCTTCTAAGGAATAACTTGCGGAATGCATTAATTTGAATGTCATAAATTTTTGCGGTTGCACAAACGCGAAGAATTTTTCTTAATTATCTATACTTATCCGTATTGAAAAAAAACATACGAAAAAATATTTGTTCACATATAAGCGCAACTATAAACACATTCGGTTACGTAATTCATAAGAAAATTTCTAAACGCCACACAAACTTAACTGAAAATAAGGCTTCATCCTACTTCTGCCCTGTTAGTTCCTGTAGTCATTCTGTGGCGCAGGATTCGCTGAAAATATACCCTATTTGCTATGCACACTACCGTGCAGAACCTTTTTTTGCCCCATATTCTTTGTTATGTTTTGTAGGAGTCGAGTAAGCCAAATAAAATATTTTCTTTCTTTCTTCATTTGACCTTACCCACTAACAGACGGTCAGCTGACTTTGTTCATGTGAAGAAAAAAGTTCAAATGCGAAAAAGCTACTTCAAATTTACATTCGGAATGTATCCATATTCAATACCTAATTATAGGAACATTCCATGGTTTATGGGTACATGGGATACCTACATAAATTACCCCTCAACTTTCTTGAATTTAACAATTGCAAATGATTAAAAAGCAAGCAAATACGCTTTATTAATAAAAATATTTAATACTAGCTTATCCGCACGGCTTCGCTCCCTTAGCATAATGTTATTTAAATAGCCTATAAAATATAGCCTCTGTTACTCGTGGATAATGTAGCTTTCGAATGGTGAAAGAATTTTTTAAATCGGTCCAGTACTTCTTGTGCATATTCATTTCAACCAAACAAACAAAGTTTTCCTCTTTATAATATTAGTATAGATTTATAAGGTAGTGGTATGTCTGTACCCAATGTCAGCTTTAGGAGGTGGCGATCAGGGCAACCGCCCGGGGTCTCGCTCTTGCAGTGGCCTCGCTGATAGTCCTGAGAATTATTGCCACCACTCCTATTACAGTTGCGTCTGACTAATCGGCTTTCAACCTGTACTTCTTTCAAACAAAAATTACGTAGTTAATTCGTTAGATTATTGTGCTTTAATTTTAGTCTAAGAAAATCATCCGCAAACACTGATTTTAAGATTTATAAACTCTGTATTTGTCAAGCTTGTAAATCACGAAAATATTTTTAAACGCAAATTATATTCATTTGTATAACTAACATTTCTCGTTTTGATGGGATAACCTACCATCGCCCGGGCCTCGCAAAGATCTGCCCCCGGGGCTTCGCAAAAACCTCCCGCCCGGAGCGTCGCAATGAGTAAGGTCTGTACCATATTGTACCACAAGTTTCAGTAGGTTAGAAAAATAAAAATTCAAAAAGCCCCCCTGTCCAATTTTAACCATAATGTCTAACCTCAAAAGATAAAGCCAGCCGTACAGGAGTATTAAAATGCAATAGTATACTCTTACACAGGTGTACTCTCTATTCCTTTACTCTAATAAGCCAATGCAACGGCAGACTGATACGACCGGAGAAAGATCAAGCGTAGGACGGACGGTGACATATGCTCTTGTCAAGTCTCAATATAATTTTTCTTAGTCCCACACGGTATTCAAATCAAAGACCCCACTGTAGTCAAAGATGCAACCACTAGACAAAGTTGCAACAAGGCAGTTACTGACTGTATGTTAGTAGATCAACTACAAGCATTGCAGCTTACAGACAGTTGGTTTATACCAATACAATACTTCTTATCTATATAAAGCATGTTCGCTTAAAATTGAATCCCTTTAATATACTTATGCATATTCAATGCTGCTACATATTTGAAAATGCACACCTCAAATTAATAGAACATATAATTATATGTAAATCAAGACTTAAGACCACATGAGGTAGGTAGGTGAACTGATATTTAACCTCCCACTCACCTTCAGAAATTCACAGCTGTTCTACTCATATTTATTGTTGTTATAAAAGATCTTAGCCAAAAGGCCGAGAAGCGATTGTTATAAAAGTATAGATATTTTCATTATAATAGTATTCTGAAGATTTTGTTTGTGGAAATGTGCTATCTCAGGAACTACTGGCCCGAATTGAAACAAGCTTTTAATATTAAATAGAACATTAGTTAAGAATGGTATGCAGAACAGCTATAAAATATTATTATTAAAACTATTTGTTTATATACTAATTTTTCTATAATTTTACAGCATCTATTATTAATTACATACAAATGACCTGTAATTCTCACTTGAAATTGTGAAATAAAATACATTCTATTTCTAGATATAAACTTTTAGAATTATAACTACAATAATAACAACTATAAATTGGTCAATACATTCTAGTATGAAATCAAAACATACAAAATGAGGTATTTACAAACAATTTATTTCTTATAAAAATACAAACTTAATCTAATTAACCATAGTTAAAATTAAAAGGAATATTAGGCCAGTACACAGGTTTACACTCATCACTTTTATTCATGAAATCGGTCATTAAAGACATTTGTAATGCACTAATCCTCTGCCACTTTTCACCATACAGTTCTTTTAATTGTTCCTGACTCATTAAAGTAGTGTCTTCCTTTTCTTCCTGTATTTCTTCTTGAGCTTGCTGTTTCGCTTTTAACCTTTCGCGTTCTTTTCGAGCATCCTCTTTGTATTTGGCATTAGTTCGTAAGAACTCTATAAATTCTTCACTCACTTCGAAATCCTCGTTTTCTCCATGTTCATTCTCTGTACATACTTCATCATAATCAATTTCATTGTTTTGCCATTCATCGTCACTTTCCTCTTCATTTGTTTCCTCTATTTCGCTCTGATCTACTTCTTCTGATTTTGGTTCTATTTCTTGTGTGTTTTCTGAATTCGAATTTGTTCCAAGATAGTTCTTACGAATTATGTCGTGTAATATACTGTTCTCGTATTCAAGCGCCTTGGCCCTCGCTTTCCAATAGGCCAGCTGGTGTTTTATTTGCCAATTTGAAGCTTTTGTGAACGACTCTGCCCATGTAGACATCGTGATTGACAAGTTCCTTTTGATTTCTTTTCTACCCTGCTTATTCAAACGTTTTCGTTTTTGACGCCGCGCTTTTTTGTTGGCAGGTTTCCTTTTGATACTTTGAGATTCATCAGGTTGAGGACAATTTGTATTCATTGTATTGACAACTTATTGATATTGACATTCATAAAAATGAAGGAAGATCTTTCATCATGCCACCAGTTGTCAAAAAATTACAATATTGCCAGTGTGATTTAAATATATATCGTAACACATTAAACCCAAAAATAAACCATTGTGAAGATGCTGATTTCATCATTTACACTTACTTAACTGAAAAACCCGATTTTATAAAACGTTAAAAAGATTTTGCCCATTTTAATATAATTCGTGTATTATTTGACATTTGACACAATTGAGATAACTGACGTTTGTTTTATTTACAAAATCCAGTCTGGAAATAACATTACCATTTTGCAACAAAAAAATATTCTTTTACTTCCCGATTAATACTTAAGAATGGATAATAACAGCTGTAGGACTTGTTTGAGTACTGGAAAAGAAATGAAACACATTCATACTGTTATATCTATTGCAGGGGACGATGTTCGCCTTTCAGATATCTTGCGAAATTTTTACACCTACTCGGTACTATTTGTGAATCCATTAAAAAAATTTAAATATCCTTTAGAAATTACCGATTTTAACATATTTTTTTGTTTCAGATATCAAAAGATGATAATTTACCAGAAAATATATGTATTAACTGTGTTTACCAACTCACTATTACTTATTCATTTAAAATTCTTATTGAATCGAGCGCCAAAACTCTGTCCGAGAAAATGAATTACTATACAGATTCAGTGAGTGACAATAATGATAATTATCTCTCTGATGACGACAAGGAGTCTGACTCTAATATCAACCAAAATAGTCAAAAGACATCTAATAAGAATGAAATTAATGATTCCAATAAGGAAGAAACTATTGAAATATATTGTGTAGAATGTAAAGTTAAGTTCACATCAACACAATCTCTCAACAGCCACTGTATCAACAACCATCCAGTGAAAAATACAGTTGGGAGAAGTTGTGAATATTGCAGTGAAAAGTTTGAAGATTTCCGTTCATTGATCATGCACAGGAAGCTCCATTTGAGACCATTCATATGTGAAAACTGCTGGGCAGGGTTCTACACTGTGGAAGATCTACAAAAACACCAGTGCCAACCAAACCCAAATAAAACTAAAGACAAACATTGCAAAGAAAAGGTGCTACGTCAGTGTGATCAGTGTGGGAAGTCATATCCACCGGGGTATATAAGGATTCATATGCTCACACATAGCAATAACCGGGCATACAGTTGTAAATACTGCCCCAAAAAGTTTAAAGTACCCGGCAGCTTAAATTCACACATCCTCTGGAATCATAAAAGAACAAGGAATCATAGATGTGAAGTGTGCAACGCAACCTTCATTTCATCAAGTTCTCGGAGCTCACATATACGTAAAAATCACTTGAAAGAAACGAAATATGCTTGTGAGAGCTGCAGCAAGAGATTTTTCTCAAAATCGGAGTTGCAACGGCATTCTTTAACCCACACTGGTGTTAAGAACTTCCACTGCCATCTGTGTGATAAATCCTATCAAACTAGATACGGCCTGAATGTCCATTTGAAGTCTCACTCACAAAACCAAGCCAATTTAATGCTGAACTTGTAAGTTGTAGTGTAAGAATAGTACAAAGTATTATTATGATCTCATTTTGTAAATTATGTATTTATTCATGAATATATGTGTAGCTATTTATCAATGTTTTTTTTTACCTGTTTGAGCAGTAAGTCATTTTAGAATGTGAATTTTAATATACATTACCCTACGCATTTAAAAACATAAGTGAAGACTAGTATTTCCTATTATAAAGCTGGGGGTGGATGTTATTTCAATCTGTCCCAATGATTAAACTTTTTTCTTTAGTGAACAAAATTTTTTACATCTCCAGATAATAAAAACCCCAAGACCGCTCCTGTTATTATGCCTATTTCCTAATTCATGACCTATCAAGGCAGTCTTAGCTTCATTGAAGACTAGCTGTTTTTCTTTTCTTTTTTTTTTATGGCATCTTATCGGTAGTATAATGTTATATGTCTACCTCGATAAATAGTCAGCTCAAATTGGATCAGTAGTTCCTCAGATAAGCACATTTTAACAAACAAACAAATTCATAATATTGCATTATTAGAAGTAGAATATAAAAAAATGCACAGAGAAGGTAAAATGATTTACTACATGAATTATTCACATGTATTATGTTCAATAAAACAATGAGTACAGGTACATAAATTTATTAAACAATGAAAACATTAAACAAGTGCAGATATCTTTAAAATCATAATCGAACTATTTATAACAGATTATAAAGCAAAAAATTTATTTATATTAAGTGTAATGAAAAAATGGATGTGCTAAATTTGTGAATTCTAATTTAAAGCCTCATTAAAGTTACAAATTTTATAAAAAATCTCATTATTTTCGATGAAATAATTTGTACACAATATTTTAAACCTCATATCACTAAAGAAAAATAGTTCATACAATTACGATTAGCAGCTAAACTCCAATACCAAAATAATTTATACATTGACAATCATTAAAATTGACGTTAAATGTTATATTTTATTAAAAATAGATTCGTAAGAATTATTTTTATAACTAAGTACAATCTAAATTTTGTCACATTTATGGGCACTTAGAGGCGTTAAAAGCAATATTTTAACATGCTATAAACTAAACAATTCTAATATTAGTACCTTCTATACTGGGTGGGCAGACATGAGTCAAAAAAAAATATAAAAACCTATCATACTCAAAACCAACTGTATGATAAACACAATACTGCATAATTTGATTAATTTTTCAAATTCTATGAATTTATGGAATGGTTTACACGTCTATGACAGGTTGATATATAAAAATATAAAATTATCACACGTTGTCCAGTCAATAATACTAAATAGCGTATTTAGGCGAGTAACGCCCAAACTGTTTGTGTCACTACTGAAATCTGAAGTCCGTTATATTCGAGTGTAACCTGCAATGGAAATTGTACTAATTATTATTTGTAATCACAATTTTAGAAGAACCTTATTTAAGAAAAAACGTGCAAGAGAAATAAAATATAATCAACATGTACAAGAAATAATATAGAGGTACCATTAATCAACACATAACTATTAATAATTTAATACATATAATGTGATCTCTAATCTAGACTATTAATTTCTCTTCAACAACTGATGAATAAAAAATGCAATGCCAGAAATCAAAATGTTTCTCATCAACTTAATTTGACACAAACTCGATCATTGAACAATTTGCTTGAACAAAATTGCCTTAAAATATTTTTTTCTGGCCTTGCGTATTTCGTTAATTAGGTTTAAATAAATGCTAATAACAATCTAAATATTATTCTTAGTCCAATAGCAGATAGCTTTTCTCTATTCAACAGTACTTAATTCTACATGTTTTGTACGTTTTTGTGATAATTGACACGATTATTGCATATTTTTTCTGAGTATCACTTAATCTAAAATCAATCATATTTGAACTTATGTATGTTATATAGCAGAAGTGATGGATGATGTATGTATATATTTTCTTATTGTAAATTAACAACACATTACCTTTATAAAACTATGCTACAGTTTAAGAATGATTTTGTTTTACTGTTGATCAGTTGAAATGTAATTTAAAAACTACATTACGAAATACTGCAAACACAAATTTTGTGATTTTATTACTTACAATACTGCAATTCACAATCCAAATGTTATGTTATAGAATATTTTTTATTGAAAATGAATCAATTCGTGATTTTTAATTGCACAATCCATATGTATAAGTCTATAATTAAGCTATTTTAATGGCATTTAGTTAAACATTCTTACAACTAAAGACGCTAGCGAACAAACAACTACCATGCCCAACTAATCAAAATACCAACGTGCCTCAAAAATTCATATCTAAGCCTATCTGATACATAACTTCCTCCATGTCCAGTGGTGTGGGGTCAGGTTTACCGTTGTGGTCGCTGGGTTCGTCGGGGATGGCGGGGATGGCGGGGATGGTGGGGATGCCGAGGATGACGCGCAGCTGGTCCGTGAGGTGCGGCGCGGAGATGACCTGGTGGTAGATCCCCTCGGCCGTGCTGAGGATCTTGTCCACGTCGAGCGACATTGATAGGTCGTTCACGTGCTAATAAAAAGTTTTATTTATTATTTATATGAATATATAATATATTATGTATGTACATTTTTTGTGTTTATTTTAATGTATTTTCATTGAATATATATTTATACTGTACAGGTATATTTTGGTCCTACAGAATTTTGACTAATACAAATCATGGCAGGTTTTTGAATTTAATTGTATATTGGGAAACAAAAGGTTAGTCTGTTTTCTATTTTCTTTCAAAGTAAAACTCATAAAAATATATTCCCCCAATATAATTTTTGCAATTACTCCTGTAAAAGTATACAATCGTACTGTAAGGCAGATCTCTTGCAAAGTTGATTAAATAAATAAATCATGAACTAAGGTTGTACGAAGATTCAGTAACCTCAACTGTTCCACTACAATTCCTGATTTATATATACAGATTTTTTTAAAGTATCCAAATTTTTACAAGACATTCTAAATCAATAACATAATTGGTTAATAAATAAAATACACTTTAAAAACATACCCTGTATACAACATTGAGTCCAAACTAAATTACAAAACATAATTACATAATTACCTTCAATATTTCAGTGAATCCATAGTCCCCACTTATAAGTATATCTTTCTCTGCATCGAGTATGGCAACACAAATAAATAGATGGAAATTAGCACACGGCAGCCCAGTCCATAGCACCTCCCATAATCTGCAAATACATTTTAATAAAAAAAATTATTTTCATTTGAATATTTGCATAATGGTATATTGATTGCTATTTTATGCCTATTGCCAACTTAGATACTTACTAAATACTGTAGAAAATATAATTATAATACTACATTTTCAGTGATGTCCAATTTTTTAATAATTACTGTTTAATATACCAAAGTATAACATATGAAAGAACATATCATATTTAAGATTGACCATCATAGTAAAAATTCAGATAATATTAATATTTTATACTTATTTAAAAGTTATTAAGCTTTAAACTTTACTTCATTTAATCTCAGTATTTTTTTTATATTTGTTGTTAACGCGAGTACTTTCTATGCTATGGTACACTGATGCACTCGCTGTAAAGTTCTCGAAACGACAGGTAAATTCA
>LQNK01000175.1:35631-48092 GCA_001586405.1 Phoebis sennae | reverse complement strand
ACGTCATTTATAAAAATATTAAATAACAGGGGCCCGAGTATCGAGCCCTGCGGTACGCCAGATGTTACTGTTATTGTGTTAGATTGATGTCCATGCAGTACTACTTTTTGAGTCCTTGAGATTTGAGATGTACGATAAGAACCACCGAAGTAAGTTACCCCTTATACCATTGTACGCAATTTTATCAAGTAGTAGTTTATGGTCTACCTTGTCGAAAGCTTTTCGAAAGTCTGTATATACTATATATTATGAGTTAATGTATAATGTTCAGTTACAAGGAATATGTTACCAAAAACAATTGAAAGATATTATGTAATGTAATGCAAATATGGTTGCCAAAAAGAATACATTTAGGGTAGCTATGATGTCATAAATTGCAAAGCATTTATTGAGTTCAAGAATTAAACAAATTAATTATTTCATTTAGACTGTGTCAGTGTATTGCATAAGCTTACTATTACTCAGTGATGATTTATATTAAATTTCACTACATTGTGTCACTTAGTCATACTCGCAAATCATGCTGAACAAGTACATTAAAAACATTATATTTTCCTTTTCAGGCATAAAAATGTCAATAGTTTATAGACTGAAGAATTTTTATTTATTAAAACAAAAATAATGTATTATAATATTTTCTATTTATGTAAGTAGCTAAGCCCTGTGGTTTCAGCCGTGTATATATCCCGTTCCCATAGGATTTTCGGGATAAACACTATCCTATGTCATTCCTGAAATTATAGGACCAATTTGTATTATTATTTAATACAAATTGGTCCTATAATTTCGGAACCTATTCAACACAAACAAACAAATCTTTCCTCTTTATAATATTAGTATAAATTAGATGGGAGAAAACTATTTCTATTTCAATTCAAAGGCTTTTAAATTTTAATCTGAATTTTTATTCACATAATTTATTTTAAACAATTGTTGGACATAATTTTTGAAGGCCTCCATTCACTATCAAGTAAAAATATCCAAATAATAATAGTATTAATTCAACACAATAATACATTGAAATAAATTCCTGGAATCTAACACCAATCTTATCTATGAACTCTGACTCAACAATGAGCTTTGAGTTTCGTATAGATAAGACATGGATGAATATTGACTACTAACAGTGAAGTAGTATGAATTACTTATACTTAAATGAAAATAGTTCATCCCATTGCTAAAGTATAATTTTGTATATAGGGCAAACTAGATGGGACAGTATTTTGTCTATAGTATGAGTTTTTAAGGGTGTTGGTATCAATTCCATGGCTAAAAAAAACCATAACATAAACCTCCTCATACCCACAATAATAGCTACTATTATAAAATAATCACTTACCAATTGTATGAACAACGGCCCATTCCTGATCTTGAGTATCGGAGTCAATAGTGATAAGGTCATTTGGTCTCCACTCAATACATTTAGTGCCATCTCCATTTTGAACAATACACAGCATACCAATGGAATTCAGGTCAGATATAGGTCGACCGATACAGGCCTTCAGTAACACCCCATCTTGTGTAAACAACTCCTAAAAGGTTATCAAAAATACAGATCTATTTTTAAATTATGCAAAAGGAGGTCCTGACCTCCTTAAGTACTAATTAAAGTTGTGGCTGGTGGCTTTTAAACTACATTAATATGAGTATAATGTATATATTTCTTAATTTATGTTACAAATACTTGATAATCCTTTTATTGTATTTTAAATGATTAAAATATATAGTTTCTAACTTTTTATTAGAATTTAAACAATTTGATAGTTTTTTCAAACAAAGTAAATCATCTAAATGAATTAATTTCCAAATTGAAGTTATTGATATAAGGTCTCTTATTCATAGGCTATGTGTAGACTCTATGTAGATATGGTGTGTTAACAGAAGGCCTTGTTGTTAATAAATAGCTGAAATCTATTATGGTCTTATTTACTTACTCCCCTGTTCAGTACATAAAATAAATTGTGACTATACAAGTATTTTCCCTTTCCAATAAGAAAGTTGTTCACAAAATAGATCTCTTGCTTAACAATTAAATATTTCAGATAAATGTTTTATAGAAACTAACATTTATATTCATTACATGAAAGCAAGTGAAATTTTGAGTGTCTAAATTCTAATTGGATCTCAAAATGTACTTAATATAATCAATCCATATTTACTAAAAATGTACTAATGAATAAGAAAATTGTCATATTATTTTTACTCACACATCATCGATACAGTTAATTTGTATACAAACAATGTGCGGACAATCAACATTGTAAATAAATAATTTACTTTCGCTACGCTTTGAATACTAAAATTAAATCACATTTAATATAATTAATTTGGTATGATGTAACATCATAATCATAAAAACAGAAATAAGTATGCCATAAGGTAAATTAGATGCGATAAAGGTAAATTTGAAGGTCGTTCAAATTAGAAAACCATTTGTTACTAATAGTAAACTTACTTTATATTGTTCTGGTATATCTTCACTAGAACTACAAGACATTTTGACAAACGAATACGACCATAAGATTTTTAATTAACACCAAAACAAAAGTAAAAGTTAAATCACGAAGTCAAGCCATTACAAAATTCCCAACGCGCAAAAAGTGGTGTACAAAACAACAAAGCACAATTTTCAAGATGAAAAAATTGACATTTGATTGTTTTTCATAATAGGTATATGAAATATACGTTATGTAGTGCTAAGAGTCTTGTAGTTTAGGCTGCTTGACTTTTACCTATTTAAATTTTTTTATTAATGTCTATATTATTTGGCTAAACGATTAAATTATATACATTTTAAATATTAAAATTAAAAAATGTTTCAATGGTAAAACCACAGATTACTATAAGATTATGACGCTACCCGTAAGCCTTAATATTATCTATACCAGTGAAACGTCATAAAAATGGTAAATACTAAATACAAAATTCAACTACATTTCATACTCAGTCTTAAAATCTTTATTAACTTCTCACTGTATTTTATTGAATATATTATTTTATTATTTTCGACATGAACATTGGACTCTTAAAGCAGAAAGCCCAAATTTGCCAAAAATTGACAAATTTATGATTGGTAAATTTTTTGCTATGAATCAAGAACTCTACTCTACCCAGCTAAAGAACCTGAAGACTTCTATGTAAGTGCCTTGCTATAAAATAGTAGACTATAGAACAAAACTGATTAAAATCTCTGCTTAATATTTCTTCAACCTATTGAATTTCTCCTTATAGATCAGCAGAGGAATCATTTGGTGAAGATGCCATAGAATACGTCCAATTTAAACGAGACGGTGAAATATGCATATTAATATGTAAGTTATGTCCTGAACATAAGATTCACTCCAAGGGATACACAGTGTCAGTGCTGGTCGATGAAGAAAAAGAAAATATTTCAAGAGTTCTCTGTGAAGATTGCCCTCAAGCTAATGGTAAATGTAAACATGCTATTGCATTTTTATTTTGGTTGCACCGTCACAGTATGGAACCAGCTTGTACATTAGTGAAGTGCTATTGGAAAAAAACGAATGTTCAAAGAATTGGACCTTCATTAAAAATATTAACTTCAAAGAATATGTGCAAATATAAACATCAAGAACCTGTACCAAATACCCGTGTAATGACAGAGTTTGTAAATTTATGCAAAAGAAAAAACATTAAAACTTGTCAATTTTTAAAATATGTATGTTGAATGTTATACAGAATGACAACATCCAAGTGCTACGAAGCAAACCTTTGATGGTTCTCTGGTTGTTTTTGGTACTGGAACCTTGGAGACACCATTGATAAAACATGGTCAAAAATTGGAGAATGAAGTAAAGGAAGTTGCAGAAGAAAAGATTGGTGTAAAATTGATTAAATCCTCCTAATTTCCAATGAGTATCTCATGATTGCTATATCACCAAGATGTATAAAGTGTATTAGTAAATAAGTTTAAGTATGAATAAAAGATGGGAACATTAGCAAAAAGTGCAAATACAAATGGTATGTGCAAAACTAAATACAATGTCATATAAAATGCACTATTACATTATGTTATTTTATTTACTAACTGAGTCTTGTAGATTGTTTAAAGCACAAGCTATGATAACACAAGAGTCTAAAACATGTAATGAATTTAAATTTACAACTGAATGTGGTTTTAAGATTGAGAACTCTTGAATCCTTCTTAAAATTTTTTCTACATGAATTCGTAGGCTAGCTATTTCATTAATTTGTCTTTCTTTACTTTTGGTCGATTTTGATCCAACACTTGGAGGTTTTAACAATGTGAAGCCTCTTTTCTTTAAATACATTTCAATATTTTTTAAATGTCTATCTGCTAAAATGTACGAATTAGGTTCCAAAGTCTCGAAAAATTTACTCTTTACAAGTAAATTAATATCACTGATTCTGCCTCCGTATCCAGTGGACACAAAACTAACCAAACCATCAGGTGTACAAGCTATGAGGTATTTAAATGTATATGCTTTTTTATATTCTGACCAAGTGAATGCCTGGTGAATGGCCTTTTTTGGTTTTTGGATTTCTATCTCTAGACAATATATAATACAATCTGTTTGATAATACTTATAGCGAAATACTATAGGTAGGTTTCTTTTTATTGTACTCTTCGGGAATGTTTTAATAAAAGGTGAAAGCACACCAACAATTAAAGGTATTTTATTGTAAAAAATTTGCTTTACTTGTGGCAGTGAAACATCAAAATCATCAGCCATCTCTGAAAATGTTTTATTCAACTTTATTTTCATTAAACATAGTAAAATGTGAACCTCTGAGAGGTTGGTGTGTTTTGAAATTAAAGAAACTAAAAAATATTGCTCAGCTGGTATTCCAATATATAAATTTGGTTTATTTCTTATCTTAGTAAGGGTGCTCTGTAAAATCAATTTCCTATCTTCTATAATATTTTCCTGTAAAGAATCTATAGTAGTTTGACTTGTAGATGAATGACTATCATATTTTTCCTCAGTAGATATTATTTTTTTTGAAAACGATTCACCAAATATATTTGGTTTGGATATTTTTCCTCTCTGTAGTTTAATGGGAGTGGTAGTAGGTGACTGGTGAGGAATATATTCAGTTTGTGAACTTGCGGGATATTTAGCGGGTCCGTTAAACTGCACCCCTTTACTTCTATAACGTCTTGTAACAATAGTTTGAGTCACTTTATATTCATAGCGTGGTTTTATTTGACAAGATACATCTTGATGTATTGGATGAGCTTGCACGAATTTATTATTATGCTGTACTACATGCACAACCTCCTTGCTGAACTTTGTAAGAGAAGAGGAACATGAAGGTAAGACATTCTCTTTATCAAGTATCTCTGAAAAGAATAAGTACTGTGTTTAAATTTTACCGAACACAAGGAAAAAGAAAAAAAGTAGCCTATCTTCATACAAAGTTTCATCAATATTTATGTAAAAATTGCAACATGAATAACAATAGTAGAATGGACAGTGCAACATGTATTTTTTTTTATACATTACCTTCTTTAAATGTTGATGTTGATAATTCCATAGGGTCTGGTTTTATGTCAACATCCTCCGGCTCATCTAAATCTGCACTATATTTCCGTTTTATATTACTATGGCTCTCAAACCGGGATGGTACACAGCCTGGTCTCATTTTAATCATTTTAACACTATTCATTATTTTGTATTGCAAATAATTTTGCATGTCGATTTCTAGCTAAAAGGTAAACAAACTTATATTAAATTAAATTATGTATAGTTTAAAAAATTATTTCTACTTTATACGTTACGTAGCTACTTACATTAAAGTGATCTTCACATAAATAAATTATAGTTTTGGTCGATAAAGATTCAGGATCTCTTTGAGCAAGCCTCAACCAAGTGTTCCGCATATTTGGTTCACTAGGCACTTTAATCCACAACTTTTCCGGTGCCTTTATGGACGTGTTTTTACATTCTCGTACTATGCAATAACGATACCTACTATATTTCTTGTGCAAACAGTTAGACATTTTGTATAATGTTTTAGTTTAGACTTGCTAGGGTTTTGTTTATTTATTATTGCCAAGTATTATTTTTTTGAATGACTTATGACATATCGTTGTTTACAACTATTTTGCCTTCAAATTTCAAAACATGGCGACCAGGGTTCATTCGTTTAGAAATATATATCTAAGTTTTATAAATAACAGTCTGTCGGATGTTTAGGAGCCAAATGATAGGCTAGTTGCCTCTTGCCTCATTTCCGATAATAAGTAAATATTTCTTACAGTTTTTAAAACATATTTCATGGATTTTAATCATAAAAATGGTAAGATCATTTAAAATTTTCAAATGAAAAAATGTATTTTGGCATTGGAATTTGGGACGTCTAAAACACTATCGGCCATAATATGACGTCATCTTATCTGTAAACAAGGTGTCAAACCTGAATGGTATATATTTAACGAATTTTGAAAATTTGTGTACGGAGCTACGAAGCGAACCCGTTAATTTTGTAAAAAAAATCTGTATTATTTCACCAGTCGATAATATTATAAAGGTTCCTTGTTTTTATAGCCCCCTCCACACATCGGTAGATACATTTGCGGACACGGACGTGTTATCGTCGGCTTTTACAGGAAAATTTGATATAAGTCAACTACACCTATTTTCAGTATAAACCTATTTAAGTTTTTATATTTTTGGACGTAACAGCAGTGTCAACTGTCAAACGTCAAGTGACGTTAGTAACAGGGAATAAAGCGAATAATATTTAATTTCTAAGTACAGGCTCAATCAAATAAATTGTTTTATTTTGTTTTGATGCTGTAGCTTCTTTTATGGTTATGTTAAATGAAATATATTGTGTATAGTTACCAACTAGATGAATTTGATAGTTAAAGTAAGGCTTATTGTCTTTTAATTGTATCTGCGTCTATTTCAATTTGATCACTATGACGAATCTCGATGTAAGTATATCTTAAGTTATTAATACAGATGTTTTTCAATTTTCGAAAACATCGTTAACATTCTATAAATCTCAAGGGTATATTTAAAAAAAAGCTTAAATACAATAATATAGATTGCAAATAAGGCAGTAATTAAAATTAGGAAACTTTACTTCTATTTCTAATTCATATTCAAAAGTAAATTCTGTGCTCAATATAAAAAAATTAACCACAATTTTGAATACCGTAATAATGAATCCATCTTTCATATAAATTGAGATGAATCAGTGAAGCAATTATTCTTATTATATATTATATATTTAAACTTTTCAGGTAAGTAATAGTAGCACAGACAGTAGCTCTGGTTCCAGTTCTGAATCCAGTAGTAGTGTTTCCTCTTCAACCACTTCAGGATCTGGTTCTAGCAGCTCCGATTCAGATTCATCAGCCTCTGATATCCAGGCAACACCCGCAGAACCCAAATCACCACATCCAACTCCTCAGGAAGAACCCAAGAAAAAGGAGGAACCAAAACCGAGACGGTCTTCAAAACCAAAATTGTTGTCATCTAGTGATGAGGATACTCCAAAAATACCAAGTCCTAAACCATTGCCACCCAGACGTAGAGGTTCAGCAAAGCAAACCAAAAATGCTGCGAGCGTATTGGCTAAACATAAACCAGGAGTTAAGACAGCAACTGGAGCTAAAGTCAAGGCCATGTCAAAAACTGTCAGCAAGGCCACTAAAAATGATAGTGCATCAAAGAAAAAAAGTATATTCTCGCCAGATAACAGTTCTGAATCTGATTCGGAAAGTAAAGAGAGTAAGTCAAGTAAAGCCAGTCCAAAAGCTTCTCCCAAACCTAAGAAACCAGTTACTAGGAAGTCAAGTGAAGAAAAAGATTCGTCCCCTCTTACTCCTGCTAGATCAACAACAAATGATGATTCAAACTCAACATCAAAGGACAGTTCTAAGCGTAGGGCAAGTAGATCAAATGGTCCACCTCCCAAAAAAATGTCGGAAGATAAAAGTGCATCTTCATGTACATCAAGTCAATCTTCTGTGGAGTCTGTTTCGTCGGATAGTGATAGTGAACCTACTCCGAAAAAGGATCCACCAAAATCAAATAAAAAGGTAATTGTTTTATTAAGAAGTAGACAAGAGTTATCCTACAGTAAAATTGTTATTGTAGGTGCAAGCTCAAAACAAAGATCCAAGCTTACCAAATCTTATTTTTTCATATAAGTACAAGTGTAGTAGTAGTTAAAGGTTACCAATATTTTTCAATGTTTTTAAAAATGTTTAAATTGAGTCATATCACTGAGGGGGTGAGTTCTGGTTTCAGATTGTATTTCAAATAATTATTAATATTAAGGGACACTAAGGCACCTAGTCCCCATCTAAGCAAACCTGAAAGTATACTTTTTTTTGTAAATAAATAAACATCTAAACTGTAGAAAATTACCATTTCACATAGTCTATTTAGAGTATGGCCATTTCCACTACGCCAATCGTGTCGTCGACTATTTTTATCAACAATTTCTATTAGGGACACAGCCTCACAGCAACCTTTGTTGCTATAAATTAATAAATAAAAATTTGTTTCACTTTTGTAAAACACAGTTTGAAATCTTGTACTTTTATTTACAGCAAGAAACACAAAAGAGTGGAGATTCGGGTGATTCAGTAGTGGAAGTGGTGCCACGGAAGTTGACCCGATCGATATCAGCTCGAGTATCGCGTATGGCAGCCGCCAAACAGACACACACTGATACAGATTCTGATAATGAAGAAAGAGAGAAGACTAATGAAATGAGGTGAGACATGATTATGCTATCAACAAATGTTTTGCAAAATTCAACCTTATGCAAACTACTTAAAGTTGTTATTTCAATGTTTGTAATGATCTAACACTAACAAATCGGATTGATATGTGTAATAATCGGAATGAATATTCTAGTTAGGCCGTTTTGATTTGGTGTATTATAGTTTTGTGACAAGTTAAATCTAAATCACATGTTCTATAATCATTCGTTAAAATAACAAAAACTAATTAATAAAGTTTTTTACTTAACATAAATATGATATCCCATCCTTATTTAATTTCCGCGACGTAATATAAAAAATTCTCAAAGAACACTCCGGCATTTTTAACGAGTGTGTCAAGATGCGGGTAACTATTTGGAATGGTGCTCAATATTAATTATGCACTTGAAATCGTATCGTTATATTTTTCATGCTAAATATTTCAGCAAAGAAGATAAAAGGCTAGCAAAAGCTCGCGCAGCCCTCGTTAAGTCTCCTGCCGTAGCCCCCATGCAACTCACACCGTCTGAAAGAAGGTGTCCAGTGAGGGGATGCGATTCTACTGGACATTTGGGTATGTATAATTGGTATTAATCTCTTAAATATGTCAGTAAAGCAGATAAAAGACTGGCAAAGATCAGGCAGCTCTTGTGAAGTCTCCTGCCGTAGTCCCAGTACAACTTTAGAGAGAAGGTGTCCACTGAGAGGATGTAATTTTACTGGACATTTGGTCTACATGCCATGTATTTTTTGAATAATTGTTTCAATTGTTTCTTGGGCAAGACAATTTCTTTTAAACTTGTTATTGTTAGTCCTAGTCCTACTATGACCATATTTTTATATTTTTTAAAAATAATGATAATTCTTTTTAAAATAGTATGCCAATTATATCTCTTCACAAGTACAACGGTTTAGGAACATTCTGTTTTCTATAATTTAAATAGAAACAGAATCGGTTAGAATGGACTACCTTACAATCTTTTGCAACAAAATATTTTTTGTACACTTTTCTATCCTCCAATCACATCACTATAAAATACTTTAGAAAGAAAGAAAAAAGTTTTATGTGTCCCATTACAAACCATACCTTATAATAAAGGTAATCAATACATATAATAAAATCGTAACAAGTCCGAATTTGTACATGGAATATTTTGCGGAAATTTTAATACAGGGCGATGTTATAAGGGATACAGAAGGCAAATCAATAATTTTTTTCTTTCATGTCTGTCTGTCTGTCTGTCTGTTTCTTTGAACATCTACTCCTCCAAAACTACTGCAGCGATTGAGATGAAAATTTACACAATTGCTCATTATATTATAGACTAACATAATATTTATGATTTATCCCGGAAAATGAAGTGGTTTCCGTAGGATAGAGGCTTACAAGTTTATATTGTTTTTGACTGTACTACTACTGTAAGTAAGTAAGTGAGTGAGTGAGTGGATGAGTGAGTGAGTGAGTGAGTGAGCGAGCGAGTGAGTGAGTAAATAAGTGAGTGAGTGAGTGAGTAAGTGAGTGAGTGAGTGAGAACACAAAAACGGCTGGATGGATTTACATGGAAACTTTACCAATCCGCCGAGAAAATTCCCAGCCAGGTTATAGGCTATAAAAATTGAACCCTGAAATAGGGGGGATGGAAATAAACTCGAAATAAGTTTGCAAATTCATATTAACCTACTTTTACTTAATAAAAATCGCAATAATAATGGCCAGATTTGTATTTTTAAAAAAATATTAATCTGTCATTTGCGGTGTGAATGTCAAACGATTTGTGAATTGTGATTGATATTATAACGGATTACGATGCTTACGATGGTACTTAAAAAAAAATCACCAAACCTATAGCGAAGCGTGTCTATAGATAGATCTGAAAAATGGCATTGTGGTTCCTGTAAACACTTTTATTTCAAAATCAATCGTTCCAAAGATAGATACTTGCAATGTGCTAAAATGTCTGTGAGGGGACCTCCCTATAAACTTTAAACTACAGGGGTGAAAAATGTAACAAAATATGATCATAGTAAAATCTTTTAACCAAAATTTATTATACATACATAGTATACATACATTTTTGAAATATTTATATTTCATTTTTATGTTATAACAGGCAAACGGGGCATGCGGTTCACCTGATGTTACGTAACGGACCGCAGCCCATGTTGGCCAAAAAAATATTGTCGTCCAGGAACCCTTCACGCGCGAGTCCGGTTCGCACTTGACAGCTTTTTTACGCTTAGATTTATTTAACTGGGACACCGATTTGGGTGCTTTTTGTCTGTGCTAATGACATGTTTGGATAAGTACAGGCAAGGATGTAGAAAACAAAAGTGGTACTGTAAAGTCTGACATTATTTTTAAAAGAGTGAAAATAATACAATTTAAGGTGTAAGCAACTTTATTTGGTTACCGAAAATTGTCCGATATTTTTTATGCACTATACGGGCCTGTAGCATAAGCCGTCTGTTACATAAACTAAATTCCACGTGAGCGAAGCCGCGGGTACAGCTAGTAAATAATAATATTACAAACTAACATTTGGTGCTGTATGGTACTGTAACATTCACACTAGGACATTACTCAGCATGTGCTGCTAAGCTACAACCTGAAGCTTTGTAGCGCTGATATTCAGTAACTCCTTTGAGAGTAGATTTAATATCACCACCAATACTTTTATCTTCAGGTGGTAAAGCGGAGAAACATTTCACGTACGACGCGTGTCCGATCTACCACAACGTCACACCCGCCTGGTGCGTGGCGGCGGCTGAAGAGAGAGCTGCCGCTGCGGCTGCGAGGCGGAAAGCAGTGGCTGCTATGATGCAGAGGCCTAGGGCTATGCCCACCATTGAACAGAGGGCGTACCAGCTGAAGGTTAAGGTAAGGTTAAAAATTTGACGGAAGTAAGAATAGAATAGAAAATATTTTTATTCATGTAAACTTTTTACAAAATACTTATGAATAGTATTTTTTTTTAATTTATCACCAGTTCAGAAGTCAGTAAAGAATGAGAAGGTAATGGCAAGAAACTCGATACTCTTTTACGATTACTCTTTTTAACAGCCACTTTGATTACAGTTTTACTATAGTTTACAACTTCAAAGAATACATAATATCATACTAAACTATCCTCCATTGATTGTATGCTTTTTGAACATTTTTAATAAAGTTTTTAATTTTGAAAAAACATTTTTGTCGAACATAGCTCATCTTTTGATAGTTTTCACTCAAGTGCATTAAACTTTCCTTTTTTCAGGATATGCGTTCAAAATGGAAAGGTAGCCACGAGCTAAAAGCGATGTCAAATAACGAGGAGCTCGGGGAGGAGAGGGAGCCGGTGCTGGACGGGTTTGTGCCGGACTATGACCTGAGGCTGTTCAGAGACGCTCAAGCGTTGGCCGCAGTCAAGATTGAGGAGGAGCTGGAAGATATCGCCTCTGATAAGGGCACTAGGTATTCTTGAAATAACATATTTTGGTAGGAACGACAATAGGTCGTTTCTTCAATTATTTTTGTAAGCTAATTGTCCCTTTTTGGATTGATATTTTGAACTTCAGTTTAATTTAATAAAAATTTATGAAGTACTAGCTTTCCGCCCGCGGCTTCGCCCGCGTGGACTACAAAATTCTGTATTTTGTGGATTTTCGAAGTAGAAGTGGTATGAGAATTTTTAGAAACGTACGTTTGCAAATATATCTCGTTAATCCCTTTAATAAACTATTTTATTCAAAAAAAACTATCCAATAATTACGA
>LQNK01000175.1:21447-35383 GCA_001586405.1 Phoebis sennae | reverse complement strand
ATTCTAAAAATCATTGTTTTGAGTTTAGAATCATAAATGAAACACGGAACACTAATTTTTTCTTGAAAATATTAAATGTACAGACACGGCTAGTCTACGATTTTATTATATGTATAGATGTATAGATTTGTCTCATTTCAGCAATTTTTAAATTGAATGGTGATTAGATTATTACATTGACTAATTTATTCTGTATTGTTCTATTAAAAAAAAACTTTTTCAGTTAAACTGTACAAGTTAATTCATTTTTCTGTTATTCATTAAAAATTATATGAATTTTGAAAAACATGTGACATCGAAATACATTTTAAACATTGAAGACCTTTTTTACACTATTTCCACCTTTTATTAGAAAACTTTGTTTAATTACAAAAATTTACTCAAACTACCTGATGATGAATTTTCTAAACCGCTGATAATTAAATAAAGTTTACTAATAAATATTGGAAATAGTGTTAAAAATTCAATATTGTATGTATAAGACCTTTTTTAGAACACCTATCCTTATAATTTTATAAACACTATTGTTCTAGATATGTCGTCATGGGTAAATACATGATGGAGGTGTGGTACCAGTCTCCGTACCCTGGGGAAGCTGCAAGGGTGCCCCGTCTGTTTGTCTGCGAGTTCTGTCTGAACCATCACAAGTGTGCGTGCGGCGCTGCACGACATCGGGCCAAGTGTGTGTGGAGACACCCTCCTGGAGATGAGGTGAGAGAGAGAGAGAATGGTTATAAAAGAGTGAGAATGAGAAAGAGAATGTATGATGCCCACGATACAGGCCGCGAGTGTAGTGTGTGCATCATGGCCGAAATATGTGTGTATGCTTTATTTAGTAAAAAATATACATTTTTATTTTGACTTTATGATTGAGAAATGGTTTTAGATCTACAAAGATACACCGATTATTTTAAGTGTCTCTAAAAATATTTGACGATTTGTTGGAAATACCGTAGACAAAATTTAAATAATGGCTTTTTAACGCATGTCAACTACGTGCTATCGAAGTGTAATAGTGAATTTGTTTGTTCATTTTTTTCATGTTATAGCGGGCAAGCGGGGCAAGCGGTTCACCTGAAGTTAAATGGGTGAGCGTAGGCCATGAACATCTGAAACATAAAAGTGTCGCAAATGCCTTGCCGGCTTAAAGGAAGTGGAGGGGAGTGGAGAGGATTAATGATAGGAACTTAGACGACCCGATTGGCGCAGTGGTTCAGCAATGGTCTATTGCGCCGGAGGGTGTGGGTTCGATCCCCACGAGCAGAAAATTATGATGTGATGAACATTGTAATTTTTTACTGTCTGAGTGCTAATTTATGTATAGTATGTATGTTTTACAAAAAAAGTATGTTTATGTATGTATCAGTTATAGTATCCAAGCTTTGCTTAGTTTGAAACTAGATGGCATTGTGTTAAAATGTCAAAGAATATTTATTTATTTATTATTTTAAGTGGGGATAGGAGTAGAACAGGACAGGAGAGATATGCTATGGCTATACAGGCCCCCGGGCACCCGCTCACCGTACGAAACACAATGTAATGCTGTGCAGTGCAGTGCAATGCAGTGTAAACATATACTTACCATGTTTTTTTTCCACAAATGAATAAATAAAAAATTGTTATATTATTTTAAACAAAAATAAGTAAAATTAAACATATAAGTTTAAACTAATTTTAAAAATAAACATGTAACGAGAAAAAATGCACACAATTGCAGTTATTGACATATTGAGTTTTTTCACAGGTGTACAGGAAGGACAACCTCAGCGTGTGGCAAGTGGACGGCAGGAAGCACAAGCAGTACTGCCAGCAGCTGTGCCTGCTCGCCAAGTTCTTCCTGGACCACAAGACGCTGTACTACGACGTGGAGCCGTTCCTCTTCTACGTGATGACGTGCGCCGACAGCGAGGGCTGCCATATCGTGGGATACTTCAGCAAGGTTCGTTGAATGAATGAATGAATGAATGAATGAATACTCTTTATACAATAAAGAAAAATGTTCTACGTGATGACGTGCGCTGACAGCGAGGGCTGCCATATCGTGGGATACTTCAGCAAGGTTCGTGGAATGAATGAATGAATGAATTAATGAATGAATACTCTTTATACAATAAAGAAAAATGTTCTACGTGATGACGTGCGCTGACAGCGAGGGCTGCCATATTGTGGGCTACTTCAGCAAGGTTCGTTGAATGAATGAATGAATGAATGAATGAATGAATACTCTTTATACGATAAAGAAAAATGTTCTACGTGATGACGTGCGCTGACAGCGAGGGCTGCCATATCGTGGGATACTTCAGCAAGGTTCGTTGAATGAATGCATGAATGAATGAATTGATGAATCAATGAATGAATAAATGAATGAATACTTTTTATATAATAAAGAAAAGTATAATTAAAAAGAGGTTCAATATGACTTAAAAGTATTTAGTATAGTATAAGTTATTTTATTTATTTATTTTAACAAGCAGTGTTGTAGTAAAATGTAGACGTTTTAACCAATATACAGAGAAAAGCCAATAACAGATTTACACATTTTTTTTTTACAATGCAAGAAACAGAAAACATAGTCTTACAATATAAATGTAATCAAGGTAATAAATAACCCCAAAGAAACAAACTATGTGTACATGTTACCAAGCAATTATACAATTATTTTTGATTTAAGAGTATTTCTATTGTTGTTAAAAGTGTCTATGTTGCTGAAGGAAACGTTGAAAGTGCGACAAATTCTATCGAGAGACGCATTAGCTGCGTACCTCGTAGCGCGCGTGGGAACGTATAAAAGTGGAGTGTGACGTGTGCGATATTTCCTATCATTTAATATTATTTATCGCACACGTCACGTCACGTAACGTCACGTCACGTCACGTACACGCACACCTTACCCCAGCTAGAACATCTGTACAAAAATCTTTAAAATAAATAAATATTCTCGGACATTTAACACAACGCCATCTAGTCCCAAACTAAGCAAAGCTTGTACTATGGATACTAGATAACTGATAGACATATTTAAACCTTTTTTTTAAATACAAACATACTACAGATAAATTAACACCCAGACGGTAGGATATTTCAATGTTCTTCACCTCATAAGATTAGTTATTTTTGTAGATGAAAAAATATTTCTTAACAATAATATACTCCCATCCCAACTTCGGTTACAGTGGCTCAACAGTGTTTAACATTAGCAAGGTCAGGGATTTTTTTCTATGTTTTTTTGTCTACCAGGATATTTTTGAAAATTGAGAGTATATTTTAGGTGTGAATATTGGCATTCCTGTTGTAAAGTTTGTAGATGCATAAGCCTTAATTGCAGATTGATATAAACTAAAATCATGAAGACTATTTGCATACACGTAAAATAGCGAAATCTGCCTAATTGTATTTCAGCAATATTAGTGGTATATACAGCCAGCAGTTGTGTTTATTGGCGAAGTTGTTCAAGGTTTGCCATAACGTGGGATATTTTAGATTTTCTAGGTGAGGAAACATTTTAGAAGTATAGGATTTTCGGGTATATCGTGAAGAAAATTATGTAACCATATCCTGAGATATAATGGGATGCTCTATTTTGGATATTGTGAATTTGGACGTTTAAGTTGTAAATCAATATTCCCAGACGTCTTACACAACGTTATCTTATTTTAATTACGCAAAACTCGATATGAGATGAATATATTTTATGTTTATGTTAGTTTGGATAATTTCTTTGATCCTGTAAAGTTTTTTAAACACATTTTAACGGTTTCTTGCTGCGCCCCGCGGTTTCGCCCGCGTAACTTCTGATCACGTGGTAACTCGGGGATTAAAAGTAACTTATATGTTATTCTGAACCCTTATCTATATGTTTACCAATTTTCATCATAATCGGTTCAGAAGCGTGAAAGAGTAACGATCACACACACACACAAACACACACACACACACATAGATGCAAACGCACATACATACTTCCTTACAAACATAAACTTATCCACTTAAAATATTCAATTGGTTTATAATATATTGCTAAATTAACGTATTTTAATATGAGCTGATCAAAAGGTTTTGTAGGGTGGACTAAGGCTTTGTAGGGTGAACCAAGAGAGTTTCTAAATTCTAAACAAATGCGGACAACGCAAGTAACAACACTTAGTATAATCAAAACGTGTTTCTGTACGTATATTTGTGTTACGTTTGACTATTAACATCGTCTATTTATTTAACAGTTCGATTTCTTACCTGCAGATCCAATATAAAATATACTACAAAAAAATGACGTTAAATATATTATATACTTTCATAAAAATGGTTCCTAATTTAAAAACGTACGTAGCGTACGTCGTCTTGTATTAATCAACAACAAAATATAAGATCTTCCTGATGAATGAACTAACTTTCAATGGCAGTTTTAGTAGACAGTTCGAAAACTATGTTCCTTATAACTTTTATTAAAAATGGTTCTCAAATTAAAAGTCGTATTCGAGTATCCAGAACAAAATACCTAAAAGGTCCTCGTTATTGATGAATGAAATTTTTCCTGTTTTTGAAAAAAGAACAAACTTTCAACAGCAGTTTTAGTAAACAGTTCGGAAACGCAACTATGCGTTTGTTAAGCCTTCATTAAAAAATGGTTCCTAATTTAAAAATCGTATTCGCGTACGTCGCCTCGTACTCCACCATTGAGCGCCAGCTGTGGGGTCAACGACCGGCTGGCCCCGCCCCCCGGGGGTAGACTCGCGATTTTGATATGCGTATGTTGATCTAGTACTTGAAATTTATAGGTATTTTGCTTTCGTCTGCGCTGTTGTTACTTGTATGAAAATGTAATAAGCCAAGTAACTTTAGGGGAGGTTTAGTCTGGAGACGGATTATCTTTTTCTAGCTGTAAGATACCTTTTTCGGCTCAAAACTTAATGGTCTGTATTTGTAATGTACCTATTAAAGTTGTTTACTTGTTACTTGTTAGTATATACACCGAGAGATTTCAAAGTGATATATGTAGATGTTTTGTAAATTGTATGGCTCTTGCTGTGGTTTCCTAAACTTCAATTAAAAACGCAAATAGACACGCTAAAATCAAACCCACTCTCCAACAAAAATAAAAATTTATCGCCCCAGTAGTTTTTGTAAATTCAGTAACCGTTTATACAAATTCACTCACAATTCAAAAAACAATAAGATATTCCCTTTTTTCTACTATAAAATTTAAAAGTACAAAAAAATACATAGTTTGTTATATGTTTCCTTAGTAACAAAAATCGAAGTCGTTTCGAATAATTTATAGCTAATGATTCTAAGAAAAAATATAGGAGCAATCGTAAAAGTCGTCGGCCTCAGGATTATTGTGAAAATTCGCAATTTATCTGAGATATAGGGTTTCACCTCTAGACGGTTAACCTTTCACCGACGTGCGGCTATTTTATGGTTACAAGTGTATAAATATTATGTTTAGCGAGGGGACTTCGCTTTGTTCAATTCGATTAGGAATCGTTTTATTAGTGGTAGCATGACTAATCAAATTTAAAATATGCTAAAATACAGTTGTTAATTAAAAAATGATAATATAGAAGGCTTTTTACGAAATCGGTGATTATTTACAGGCGTTCATGTTTGGGCATAGGTCTCTCTACAGCTATTATATTATTGATAACTAGCTGTACTGCACGGCTCCGCTCCCGTAGCATAATGTTATAGCCTATTAAAAGCCTTTGTTACTCCGTGAAAATGCAGCTTTCTGATGGTGAAAGAATTTGTAACTCGGTCCAGTAGCTTTTGAAAATATTATTAACAAACATTATGTGTGTACAAAACATATGTTTCCGTATTATAAAATTGTTGTAGATTATGTAGCATCTAATGGAATTAAATAACGGTTCTTAGATGTGTGTTGAAATAAAAATAATGTAAACCCTTGTTTGACTTAGTTGACGGAGTCAACAGTTCTAGTTATATAATATTCAAATTATATGCTAAACTTATTTCTGTAACATCCTAATGCCTACTTGATCAAAATTCATTGCGGTTTATGAAATGTTTGAAGATACAAACTACATATATATTCTAAAAAACATACGCTTCTAAATTATAAGTTTCTATTTTTACATATTAAGACGACTTATTTGACATATTATTCGACCTTATTGAAAATTTTGTTTAACGATATTAATAAATTATATTATACATACCATAATACCCTATGTTGTTACCCCAAGAATAACACAAGATAAGCCAGACAAATGTATTTATACGAAATAAATAAGGTGATTTAAGTTTCGTTAGGTACAATATAACGACGTCTAGACTATTCTAATTGGCGGGATTATAGTTGATTTAGCGTCGAGACAATTACGGGGAGGGTGCTTTATGTATTTATTATGAATTATGTTATTTTGATGTCTTCAGACTTTTCAGGTATAAAGTAACTACGAAAATTATTTTTAACCACTTTTGTATAGTTATATTGCCTGTCCATGATTTCGTTTGAAAACAATTGTAGTCTTGATTATATCAATTTTAAACTGATTTTATAATTATCAACCGTTATAGCTTTCATTCTCTGCATAAATAATTCACATTATCCTTTTTTCAAAATATAATTTAAATATGCGTTGTTGAATGTTTCTTTGTTAGTTCAAATTAAAAACTCTTTAAAATTTTCGCGCGAAATTTCATACTTACATATTTTATTACATTAAAATATTAGTGAACCCACGTTAGCTCTTCTATATAACGTACCAAAACAGTTTCGAAAAGACGAGGAGACCTCAAGAGTACGAAGGTAAAAACAATTTTGTGATCCCTTGCGAGCCCCCTTCAAACGATATTATCAGAATGAAGAGTTTTAACGCCTTTTTTAACAGCTTGATATAGAAAACAAGAAAATTGTTTTATTTTGCTTTAAATTTTCATACTTCAAAAAAATTTTAAGTATTATTTAACAAACGTTAAATATACGAGAATGGAGTAATACAATTCTAATTTTTATATTTTTTATGATTTTGTTCTCTACTGTCTCAAGTAATTTGTCTTTGCTTTGAAGTCGACCGACATTTTTACCGTTAATTATTAAGACCACCTTTTGTCACATTCCATCGAAAGTATCCTAAAACCAACGATACAAAAGTACAAAGTATAAAAAACAAATTTGATCTCTCTCAGCAGCATTAACAGAATGGAGTGTTCCCTGAAGCCTTTATGAGTTTTAGATTGTGTATTGTCGATTCTTTTCAGCTTAAATGGTTTTGTGTTTAGTTTTTTAATAATGTTTATTTTTTTATTTTGTTTAATAATATCGAGGTTATATTCGAAAAAAAATTCAGTAGAATCTATAAATCTCATAATAACCTCAAAGAGACAAAGGAATCCTCAAGCGTCCTAAGGTATAAACACAATTTTTGATGTTTTGCTTGAGTTCCCTCCGAGCTGAATTAAGATACTGGAGTGTATTGTGAAACCTTTATACGTTGTTGAAGGTGTATCGTTGATTCTTTGAAGTATACTTGTGATAGGTTTTCCAATGTTGATGTTTGTTTTTGTATGTATGTTTAAAATTTTTTCACACAAGACCTACTGGACCGATTCCAAAAATTATTTCATCACACGAATGCTGCAACTTTTTATTGACTGACGTATGCTATAATTATTATAGGCTATAATATATATTGGAGTGAAGCCGCGGGGAACAACTACTTTAATATTATTTCGGTAAAATGTTTTGGTCAAAACAAATGCCTTCAAAATATGCTGGCCAAGGCTATACTCAGGTTACCAAGGACTGCTATGAGAACTAATGAGTCTATCCTCAAACGGCCTTACATATTAAAGCTGATCTCTACTATCTGCCGAGAAAGGGCCTTCAGCTTCTTTAGACACATCATGCATTTGTAGAAACATGAGGTAGGGCAGCTATTGCTGCTTGGGCAGATTGAGAAAAGACGTGCCTATGGCAGAAAACGACATCAAAATAAATGGTTAGTGGTAAAGTACAAAGTGCGGTCCATATGACCTCTAACTGCTTCACATTGAGGCATTGTGCATTGTGCAGACTGTGATCCTCAGCAGTCAGCAGTGAGAGTCCTAAAAAGAAAAGGCCTGTATTCCCATCCATTTCCTCTCCTATCCTGTTGTACTTGTCTCTCAATTTCCCATCATTAATCCTAATCCTCCTCCCTATCCCCTCCCCTTCCTTCAAGCTGGCAAAGCATCTGCGACACTTTGCTGTTGTAGATGTTAATGGACTGCGGTCAGTCACTTAACATCAGGTGAACCGCATGCTCCGCTTGCCAGCTGTTGCATAAAAAAAAGAAGAAGAATTTTATGGTCGATATTAAGGTAGTATAAACCAAAACAGTGTCGAAATGGCAAAGAGGCCTCAAGAGTCCTAAAGTACAGAGTATAAACACAATTTTCCATCTCTAGCCTGGCTCGGGAGTCCCCTTCGAGCGGTATTAAGAGAATGGAGTGCTCTGTGAAGCCTTTATGAGTCGTTGATGGTGTATCGTCGATTCTTTTGTTGTAGTTCGGTAGGGTTGTACTTTGATCTTAATTTTCCTTGAAGCGTACTTGATGAGTAGTTTTTGATGTTCATTTGAACTCTGTGTTTTTTAATAATATTGATGTTGGAGAGGACTTTGGTTGGTTTAAATTAAAAAAAAAAAGAAATAAATTCGAAAATTGAAAAGTATAGTTAACCTAATAAAATATTATTGTATGAAAGAAGCATTCAACAATTGTTATTTTTAAAGCATTCAGAGTATGGATATGTGGAGGAATTATTGTAACATTGATTGAAGAATGAAATAACGAAATATTTTTTTACAGATAACCTAAAAGTCGATTATATATGTCTTTACTAAATTAAATTAAAGCAGAATTATAGCACTCTATTTTAAGATAATAGGAACATTTTTCTAATTTCCATTTCGCTGCATATTATTAATAGAATACATTAAACGATCTATTGAAATCTACTTTACTATACGTAGTTATTTCGAGTGCACTATTAAACTACCCCAGACTTGCAGCGTCCATTCTATTTTAAACGCTATATTTATATCTATTAGATCGATATTCATTTAGCTGCAATCCACTCTTACGCGAAGTGTCTACGGCGCGTCGTAGCGCTACGCTTTCAACGTAAACGTAGACGGTCTACGGACGTAGTAGTTTGCGTAGCCGTGCCCCTGTCTGTGGATGAGATATGAATGGTTTCACAGTTTTTATGAGATATTTATTAGAAGAATAGTTACAAGTAATGTAAAAAATCACGAAGTTAAATTTATATGGTGGTGTTGTATTGAAACAAATTACTTTAAAATTATCCATTTTCTGAGATTTACGATAAGCAAAACTTTGAGGCTGTAAATCTAATCCTATATATTCCTAATCCCTAAATAATATTAAATATTCACAATTGGTAATAATATTTCAAACGGATTTACGAAAACTATTTTAAAATAAATAATTAAGTAATTATGAGTAATTTATTATTCACAAACCAATTCATATTATTATATTGTTTTAAGCTCAATTAACCATCCCTTGCCTCAATGATTGCACATTGTATTCATATTATACATAATCTATATATCTTCCGTGGCATCTCAACGAAGTTCACCAAAACAAACCTTTCAGACGGA
This sequence comes from Phoebis sennae, assembly GCA_001586405.1. NCBI lineage: Eukaryota > Metazoa > Arthropoda > Insecta > Lepidoptera > Pieridae > Phoebis > Phoebis sennae. Next base: position 25,754 of record LQNK01000175.1, on the reverse strand, counting down.
ACATTAAAAATCAATAAATCTTACGTGTACAGTAAAAGTATATATAAGAGTACAGACGGACGGCGAGACAGCGTCTGTTCGGGTCGATGACCTCTCATCCTACCCCGGATATGTTTTACAACCTTTGTTGATAACACATGGATGTTTTGATAAGACTATTGAGTAAGACGTAATTTCAATATAGTAATACTATATCTTTGTACATATTTTAATTATATTTTGATTACTACTTTACTTACAAGTTACTTTTTAATACACCACTCTAGTCATATCTAAATTGTTTTATATTTTTTTTCTAAAGCTATTTTGAAGAAATCTTTTACGAGCAATGAGGCCGCCTATTTCTATTCCTTAACTTCTTTTGTTTTTCTTTCGAAATATTTTTATATGTGTGCAATAAACATATTTTCATTCATTTCATTAAATATTATTTAATATACTTTTTGATTTTTTTTTCTGATTATGATAAACGTGTTTATTTGGAAGCCTAATTTATAGGCTTTCTACCATGCGGGGAAACAGCAAGACAAACCTAAGTATATAGGGGACTTCATTTCCAAAAAGTAGGATATTATATAAGTTCAGCTTGCCTGTTGTATCTTAAAAAAGAATTAAACCAAACGTTACTGTACGTTTCCCTTAATTAATCTGAATATAATCTGAATATAATAATATATGAAAACTTCCTTAATTAATCTGAGTACTTCGTTTATCCCGGACATATCCTACTTGTACCTTTGTTAATAAAATTTTTGTTATAATTTACACATTGTAAATGTTTTTGGTTATTTATAAGACAGTCTTTGTTCGCATATAACTCTGTACCTGATATAAGAATGAACTTCATTGTAAAGTTTTTTGTATTTGTGATTCTCAGTTTTAGTAAGAAAAAATCCTTGTTCTGCAGCATATTTTATTTTGAGGATGGATGTTTGTTAGTTGGTATCAGTTTAAGCAAAAAATTGTACAATTATATTAAACTAGCTTTCCGCTCGCGGCTTCGCACGCGTGGGCTACTAATTTCTGTATTTTTTAGAGGCGCACAACAAAAGTTAAAATTTTTTGAAGGTTTTTGAGAATTTATTGCATGTTTTTACCGCATCTATACGTTAAGAGTATAAAAAGACATGACCGCGCGTCAACCAAAATCTCACATAGCCACGTGGTATGACATTTTCATGACTTTAGAAGCGTATATTTCAAAAAATATTTAATTTAGCAAAAAACGCATTTAGAAACCTTTATTTCATTTTTAAAAACCTATCTAATGACATCAAATTTAATGATGTACTCGCGATTTTTTTTTTACCCTCTGTTTACATGTATGGAGAGCCACCCCTAAAATTACTTTTTTCAAATAAGATGTAGCCTATAAGTTGCACCTAATATTGGTCTATCAGCATATGCAATTTTATCAAAAACTGCCCAGTGGTTATTACGTGATTGACGAACATACAAACAGATAAACAGACAAACAGACAAACAGACAAACAGATAAACAGACAAACAGACAAACAGAAAAAAAAAATTCTAACCATGGTTTTGGTATCTATAGAACATACATGTTGCATACCAATTACTCTTTTTGAAAAATGTTCAATGTACAGAAATGGTTCGGTTACTGTTTTATTATATGTATAGATAATACTTTGATCGTAGTTTATCGCGTTTCATACGATGATTAAGAGGTTTGAAGACGTATAACTTTTCGATTGAATAAGTAGATATATGAAAACTTCCTGTTCTTACACATGCAGTTGTTTAATTTCTTGTTTAAGCCACAATAGACAACTGTCCATTCATACCTATTAATGTCCACGCAAAACATCGAATGTGCTAATAACATACGATAATCAGAACCTTGATCGATATATCACAACATAAAAACAATAAACCCATCACACAGGCAATAAACCTAACCCTAACTCGCATCAACCGGGGTGCGTTACACCCCAGTGACAAGTCGCGGATGTAAACACGGACGTCTAGACGGCGTAACGCAATAAATGCAGACGCCCGCACGTCTGCAGTGCCCGACCGCGTCGTGATCGAAATTGGAAAGTTCGCACATTCTTGCCTTGTCTGGTCGGGCACGCTAGGCCTAAGTGAGCTTTGGTGGGTGTAATGGCACTGTTTGGTATTCAATATAAATGTTTAAACTGCACCATTCATAAGCAATAAACCTAATCCTAACTCGCGTCCAACGGAGTTCATTACATCCCAGTGACAAGTCGCGGATGTAAACATGAGCGTCTAGACGGCGTAACGCAATAAATGCAGATGCCCGCACGTCTGCAGTGCCCGCCCGCAGCGTGATCGAAATTGGAAAGTTCGCACATTCTTGCCTTGTCTGGCTGGGCAGGCGAGGCCTAAGTGAGCTTTGGTGGGTGTTATGGCACTTTTTGGTAAAATATATAAGGGTTATTAAAGTTAAATATGTATATTTTTTAAAATCTTATCATTGTTTTTTTTAAACCATATTGTCGTTTTCTTTTATGGTAGCTAAACTGCACAATTCATTAGGAAAAAACCTAACCCTAATCTGCGTCCAACGGGGTGCATTCCACCCTAGTGACAAGTCGCGGATGTAAACACGAGCGTCTAGACGGCGTAACGCAATAAATGCAGACGCCCGCACGTCTGCAGTGCCCGCCCGCGGCGTGATCCAAATTGGAAAGTTCGCACATTCTTTGTCTGGATCGAGGCACGCGAGGGTTAAGTGAGCCTATGTTATGGGCACTTTTCATAATAGATTTTTTATGAGGAACCTTATTAGATCGATGGTGTGATAGCATTACCGAAACTTTTATTTTTTATTTTACGAAAACTAAACTGTACACATAAAGATTACTACTGTCTAACACTTGAAAATTGGGGAGGTATTTTTGCCGATATTATTTAATGTTGTCTATGTTTTCTTCTTCCATTTAAATTGTAATACTGTTTATAGTTTAGGAGTCTGATTGAAAATCAGCGCTGAGAACATTCCTAGCATATTATGCCGATCCCTTTCGGTATCTGGTATGACACATCAGAGTGTTACTATGTTTTTATTTGTGTCATCATAAATGTATTTTGTCATGTCTTTATGTCAAGTAAACGTTTTTTCTAAGAACCTTGAGCTACATTAAAAATTGGCGTATGAATTTGTCGTAATGTAACTTTTTTATACCAAGCAATAACAATTTCCACTGATCACGCTCCATAAGTAATAAACGTGTTTCTTCGTTGAACAGGAAAAGAACTCGTTCCTGAACTACAACGTGTCGTGCATCCTCACGTTGCCGCCGTACCAGAGGCAGGGCTACGGCCGGCTGCTCATCGACTTCAGTGAGTATTTGTTATCCTTTTTTTATGTCAAAGGCAAGCGGGGCATGCGGTTCACCTGATGTTAAGTGACCGACCGCAGCCCATATACATCTACAACATTAAAGTGTCGCAGTTGCTTTGCCGGCTTGAAGAAATGGTTGGGGATAAGGAGAGGTTTAATGACAGGAAGTAGCGAGAGGAGTAGAATATGATGGGAGAGGAATAGAATATAATACAAACCAATGTTGATAAAATTCATAGATTTTGGCATTTTTGACGACATTAATTCATTGGCGTCGTAGCAAAATTTCAAGGCCTAATTAAAAAAAACATTTTAGGACTTTACCAATGTTTAAAATTTTGTCTTTTTAATTGGACACAAAACTCAGTGCAATGAAGTCTTGTGGCTGTTTATTATTTTAAGTCTATAAATAGTAATACCGCAATCCCAATTGACTTAAACCTCAAACGTCACTAACTATAAATAATTGATAAGAAACGCAGTTCGCACCTGAGCGGTCAACGGGGGTTTGTTTGGGGCGTCGCGCCGGGGCGTTCACCCCGATCGATGCGGTATGGATCGGCTGGTGTCTAGACGGCACCGCGGATCGGATGCGAGGAATTTTGATGGCCCGCTGCCGGTAATGTGCGAAGAGACGGGATTAGAATGCACCATTGACGAAATTTTAATTATAAGAAATTATCACCAGCCAGTCTAGCAGAATACCCTCGAAATTTAAATCTGGAATGATTTTGGCGACGTTAAACGCGACAAGATTTGAAATTGGAACGCGGTGGTGATAGACTTTAAGTCAGACCGTAATACCATTAATAAATGTCCCACTAGAAGTTCATCGTTGCGGTATGGATCGACTGGTGTCTAGACGGCACCGCGGATCGGATGCGAGGAATTTTGATGGCCCCGGTAATGTGCGAAGAGACGGGATTAGAATGCATCAATGACGATAAATTTTTATTAGCAATTATCACCAGCCAGA
>LQNK01000175.1:0-21289 GCA_001586405.1 Phoebis sennae | reverse complement strand
GTAATGTGCGAAGAGACGGGATTAGAATGCATCAATGACGAAATTTTAATTATAAGAAATTATCACCAGCCAGTCTAGCAGAATATCCTCGAAATTTAAATCTGGAATGATTTTGGCGACTTTAAACGCGACAAGATTTGAAATTGGAACGCGGCGGTGATAGACTTTTAGTCTGTCTGTAATACCATTAATAAATGTCCCACTAGAAGTTCATCGTTGCGGTATGGATCGGCTGGTGTCTAGACGGCACCGCGGATCGGATGCGAGGAATTTTGATGGCCCGCTGCCGGTAATGTGCGAAGAGACGGGATTAGAATGCACCAATGACGAAATTTTAATTATAAGAAATTATCACCAGCCAGTCTAGCAGAATACCCTCGAAATTTAAATCTGGAATGATTTTGGCGACGTTAAACGCGACAAGATTTGAAATTGGAACGCGGTGGTGATAGACTTTAAGTCAGACCGTAATACCATTAATAAATGTCCCACTAGAAGTTCATCGTTGCGGTATAGATCGGCTGGTGTCTAGACGGCACCGCGGATCGGATGCAAGGAATTTTGAAGACCCGCTGTCAGTAATGTGTGAAGAGATGACATTAAAATGCACCAATGACGATAAATTTTTATTAGCAATTATCACCAGCCAGATTTGAGGCAAAATACCCTCGAAATTTAAATCTGGAATGATTTTGGCGACGTTCAGTGGGCCAGGATTTGAAATTAGAACGCGGCAATAACTACTAGTCCATAACAGTATTGCTTTTGATACATATGCTATTAGAAGGTTCAACGATGCGGTATGGATCGGCTGATGTCTAGACGGCACCGCGGACCGGACGCGAGGAAATTTGATGGTCCGCCTCCGATAGGAGAGGAGTAAGGATTAGAATGCAATATCGAAGAGATTTCGATTATTAAAAATTATCGCCAGTCTTTAGGCCTTCAAAATTTAAATCTGGAATGATTTCGGCGAAATTCAATGTGTGGGATTTGAAATTAGAACGCGGCGATAACGCTCTTTTAGTCCATCCTTAACGTCTGTGGTAAATGCCCTGCTAGCTGGTGTCTACAATATGAGTGGAATTCGAAACAAAATGTGTTGACAAATGTCAATTAATTGTTTCTAATGCAAGTCTACGAGTTTTTATAAAGTGATATTTTCGCGTGATAAGCAGTAGAAACACAAGCATTACGGCCGAGATGATTTATGATGGTTTGATTCCGTTAATGTGACAATATAATATACCAGAGAGGGAAAAGTAAAGAGAGGACGATCAACTCAGAGATGGGAAGACGATCTTAGATTGGTAGCAGGGCCACTATAAAGAACAACACTGGATAACAAAATGGGAAGTATTTGATGGAAGCCTATGCAAATGCAAAATAATAAAAAAACATAATAAATTCTTAAAGTAAGAAAATTAGCCTTTAAAAATTTATGTAACACTATATTTATGGATGTTAATAAAGGCTATTATTATTACCTCTATACCTGTATAGCCGATCTCTTGAAAAGACTAATCGAGTCTTATCTTGCCGTGTTTCTTGCGGAATCGCCTCTGCAGACGACGGATTAATCAATATAAAACCACAGTAAATGTTCTGAAAATGAATAAAAACCATTTTGTATTTAAAAACTGTCTTACCTAAGTCACAGGTTCCCAAAAGATTTAACAAGTCCTTTATCTGATATTTCTATTAGTAGAAAATGCATTTTAATAAATCAACTCATAAAGTATGCTTAGAAAAGAAAAATATGAAAATCAAATAAGAATTACGGCAACAGTTGTTTAAACATTGGGCAAGGTCAAAATTTTTTAAAGAAATATAAAATCCTCAATATCTCTAAAACATTGATATTTTCGTGTGACGTATATTGGGTTTTTTGATAGATTATTAGCTCAGCTATCATCCTCCAAGACCCATTACGGGACACCCTGTATTTATGGGCTTAAAACTGGACGTGACGGACAAAGCGAATGTTCTGGAAAATAAACAAAAACCATTTGTATTTGAAAAACCGTATTACCTCAGTCACAGGTTCCCTAAAGATTTAACAAGTCAACTCATAACTGCTCATGAAATATTTCCATAACATCAGCTGTTGATGTGCTTTTAATGAAGTGTTATAGTTTTAGTTTTGCATGCTAAATGTACTTTTAATCATTGTTCATACATTATTTTTTGTTTAGTGTTTTCAGTTTTTTGGCTAATGATAATTTGTTGTCGCTTGAATAAAGTTAGGTGTAAAAACGCCTGTACAGAAAAGCAGCAAATGTAGATAGCCACGTATTCTGGTAGATGTTTTATTGATACAATTACCAAATTTTTTTCTTAAACAATGGGATTACTTCTTCGTTTTCACATGGGATGTGAAAAATTTCCGTTGTGAAATGTAGGCTTAAGGATATGTAATTCAGGGGCTACGGTATTTGTGTATGTACGTATGTTTGTCTCTCTTTCACGCAAAATTTACTGAACCGATTGTGATAAAACTAGTATACATATAGGCTACTTTTAATTCCGGAGTTGCCACGGGACTAGAAGTTAAGTTGTGGTTGAATCCGCGGGGAGCGGCTCATGTAATATATTTATTGTATTAGAAACTATTTATTGTATATCATCCTATGTACTACAATGAGAAAGGGATGTTTATTTTATCGATTTGCAAACATATCTGCATATTAAACCGAGATACACTTTTAATTGTAACTTACTGTATATTTTAGATGCACATTTTGATCCAGTGAAAGGGCACTATAGCATTGTGAAAGTATTGGCGTGCGACAGGCCGCTGCTAAAAATTTGCAACTTTCCAATGTAATTGCGTGCAAGATATTAAAACAACGTCATATGTTATTATAATTATCGATAAACTTTCTCTTAAAACGAACCGTTTAATGCTCTATTACATTGTATAATTACAGCTTCTTTGTTGTTGCGTGTGAGGGTATTCACATATTTTCAATAACGTATGGAGACCAATGTTGATAGAATTTATTATATGAAATTAAAATGTGTGTGTGTTAAATTAATGGCGGCATTGAAGCGCCACGTTGTATTTCTTTAGAGATTTGGACTCCTGTCCCTTACTACGAAAAAAAATAATAAATAAAATAAATATTCTGGGACATTTAACACTACGCTATCTAGTCCCAAACTAAACGAAGCTTAGACATACTTAAACATACTATATATATATATAAATATTTTAAACATACATACTATAGCTTTATTATTTAATTTGTATTTATATAATGTCAGTCAATGACAGCTCCGAGTTTTTTGATCTTCCGTTTTCTCCTTCTTCAGATTCCTCATCCAGCAGCGTGCATAGTTTTCGCAGTGCAAGTCCGCCTTCGTGTCTTGACCAAACACTTTCTTCTATTTTCCAAGATGTCCCAAAAATTTCAACATTGTGCATATTAACGCACAGAGCATACCGGCCCATTTTCCCGATCTCCTTACATCCTTTACGTCCAAAAACATTCATGCCATTCTGATCTCTGAATCATGGCTCAAACCCTCCCTACCTTCCACAGCTTACTGCTTGCCAGGCTATCACCTCATTCGCAATGACCGTATTGGTAAGGTTGGGGGCGGTGTAGCTATGTATCTCCGTTCTCACATTCCTTACAAGCTAGTCTGCACGTCCTCACAGCTTCCTTCTCCCCATTCCACAGAACATATCTTTATCGAAATCCTAATATCCAATTCCAAGATCCTTCTCGGTGTTTTTTATAGTCCTTCCCTCTCCATTGACTATTTTTCCTCTTTTGAATACCTCCTTGATACCTTTTCCCCACAATATAACCACTTAATCCTTATGGGTGATTTTAATACGTGTCTGCTTAGAGGTGATAGCCGAAGTAAGAAGCTGCTTTCCCTTCTTACGTCCCACAATCTTCACACTCTTCCACTCAGTCCTACTCATTTCTTTCCTGGCTGTAACCCTTCCCTCCTTGATCTTTTGATAGTATCCTCGCCTAATCTTGTAATCAAACATGGGCAATGTCCTGCCGAAGCCTTCTCCTTTCACGATCTCGTCTACCTATCTTATAATCTTCGCTCTCCTAAACTGAAACCTTCCACTGTTCTTCTACGTAATTTTGTCGGAATGGATCTGAGTCAGCTTTGTGAGGACACAACGAACTTGGATTGGCATAGGGTGATTGACGCTCAGGAAATAGATCAGAAGGTTTGCTTATTTAACAGCATGATTATTGATCTTTATAACAAACATGCTCCTCTACGGCCTGTCAAAAAAAAACATGCTCCAGCTCCTTGGCTCTCACCTGATCTTAAATCTCTCCTGAACAAGAAGAATCGAGCTAAGGCCAAACTCAGGACAGCCTTAACTGATGAGGCCCGGGAAAAATATAAAATTATCCGCAATCGCTGCAACATACTGTGTAGGGATGCACAACGACGCCATATCCATAAATCGGTCGAGAACGGTGACCCAGCAAAAATTTGGAAATTCTTAAAATCACTAGGGGTTGGTAAACCTTCTCAGAACTCTGCACATATAAACATAGATATTAACCTTTTAAATCCACACTTTTCATTTTCTTCCAATATTAACTGCAATTTAAAAAAAATACTTTAGATAATCTTTCTTCTCTACCAACTCCTAACTTTCCCCCGTTCCTCTTCGATGCAGTCACGGAACGCGATGTTAAGAAGAGCATATTGTCCATTTCTTCAAATGCCGTCGGTTGTGACCTTATTAGTCGTAATATGATCATTCCTATTCTCGACATCATAATTCCTACAATTACCCATTTATTCAATTTCTCCTTATCCTCGGGTAAATTTCCGGACTCCTGGAAAGATGCTCAGATCGTCCCCTTACCTAAAAAGAACGACCCAAGTTCCTTGTCAGATTTCCGACCCATATCCCTTTTACCTTTCCTCTCTAAAGCTCTTGAGCGTCTCATTCATCATCAATTAACCCACTTCCTTAGCTCTCATAATATCCTTAGCCAGTTCCAATCCGGATTCCGTACTGGTCATAGTACGACTACAGCCCTGGTCAAGGTTACGGACGATATCCGTGCTGGAATGGACAATAAGCAACTCACAGTACTTACTCTGCTTGATTTCAGTAATGCTTTTAACACTGTTGATTTCGGCATACTGTTGGGCTTGCTACGTCTGATTAACATATCTCCGTCGGTGACTGATTGGTTTCATAGTTACCTGCGAGGCCGGCGGCAGCGTATCTTGACGGGTGATCATCAATCTTCATGGTGTGCTGTTACCGCTGGAGTTCCGCAGGGTGGCGTCTTGTCCCCCCTCCTTTTCTCGATCTTCATTAATTCATTAACTTCACGTCTAACTTCTCCCTACCATATGTTTGCAGACGATTTGCAGATATATACCCAAACAGCGCTTGATAACTTGCAGAGTGCTATACACTTTACGAATGCTGAGCTTAGCGCTTTGGTCAGTTGGTGTGATGAATACGGATTCCAAATGAATCCTTCCAAAAGTCATGTCATCATCGTTAGAAGTCCGTATCTCATTTCTGAGATTGACTGGGGCGCTCTGCCTAATATCGTTATTAGAGGAGTTAGTTTACCGTACTGCAAGGTCGTCAAAATTTAGGTGTGCACATCGATTAAACGCTGTCTTGGTCCCACCATATTGAAGGAATAAGTAAAAAAGTTTACGCTGCATATGGTTCCCTCAGACGACTGCGTAATTTTTTGCCCATTCCGACAAAAATTACACTAGCACAATCCCTCCTCTTTCCTATCCTAGACTATGCTGATGCCTGCTTTTCCAACCTTACTTCCGACCATCTTGATAAGCTTGATCGTCTTCAAAATTTTTTCATACGGTTTGTGTTTGGCCTTCGTAAACACGACCACGTATCATCCTTCCGCAAGAGACTCAAGTGGCTCCCAATCCGCCTACGCAGAAATCTTCATTTTCTCCTATTACTATACCGCATTCTTTTTGACCCTAATACCCCTTCCTATCTTAAAAACAATTTCACGTTCCTGCACTGCGACGACTATTCTCTTCGTTCCGCTGACAGACTCATCTTGAGTGTACCCGCGCAGCGCACTAATTTCTTTGGTGATTCTTTTACTGCTACTGCAACTAGATTATGGAACTCCTTACCCCTTAACATTAGACTTGCTACAACATTTCCTACCTTTAAAATCCGTCTTCGTAACCATCTAAATTCTATTGCTTTTACCTCGGAGTAGAATATATTTTAATATGTATGTATATATATATTTTTTTTTCAGTTTGTATGTAGATAATATATATATTTATGCTATTTATGTATATGTAACGTAATATTATATGTATATATTTACATTTTAGTATTTAGTACTTAATTGACTTTTTTTTTTCTCTTTCCTGTTTCTGTTCGCTTTTACTCCTTCACCCTGCCTGAATTACTTTATTTATCTTTTACCCAGTGGTTGCCTGGCAGAAATCACTGATTAGTGATATTGTGTTTTTTTTTGTATATATATATATGGTGTAATAAAGAGTTTAAATAAATAAATAGATAAACACCCAGACAGTAGAAGAGAGTTGTGTGTCAGTCACGTTGCAACTACTGATGGAATTTGATGTAGTTTCGTATACAGATGGGCGTTAATTGGGCGCTGGAGGTGATAGGATAACTTTTGATCCTGAATTAACCGCGAGCAAATCCGCAGGCAGAAACTGGTTCAGGATAAAAACAACATCTATCAGGGGACAATCACGGAATACAAATGCAAAAGTGTTAATAATATTTGACCATAATGTGTTTATCTCCCTTGGTGCAACACTACGTCATGCTGGTCTTCAAGTGTAGTGTCCATTTTTATTTGTTTTGAAAAGAAACTCTTAAGACTTACTTCAAAAGAGCCAGGTCAAGAGCACTCGAAATCGCTTCGGGTATATAAAGTATATAAAACCCTTTAACGTCACGTCTCCACCTGTCATCTTCGAAATCTATCACACCAGCTTAATGTATTGAATTACAGCTCAGCTAGTAATTGAAGAACCACCTATAATTTTACATAGTTTATATATACTCTATAATAAATTGAGCCCTTTTCCCATCAGGTTACCTTCTCACAAAAGAAGAGGGCAAAGTGGGTTCCCCGGAGACACCCCTCTCCGACCTGGGTCTCATCTCCTACCGCTCATACTGGAAGGAAGCTATCCTCAAGCGCCTGTGTTCTGCACCTGGACCAGCGCTCTGTATACGCGATTTGAGCAAAGACCTGGCTATTGCGTCGTCGGATATAGTATCGACGCTGCAGGAACGAGGCCTGATGAAGTATTGGAAGGGCAAGCATATTGTGTTGAAGAAACAGGTCAGTGTTTTTATGGTTTAAATTCTTAACAATAATAATTTCTTGTTAAAAGACTTTCTAATCGAAGATGCCCTTATTTCTGTGAAGTGGCTGTTGCAGGTTTCTGTCTCAGTTTTTAAATGCTTTTCTTGTCTATAAATATTATCGGTCTTATTCAATAAAGTTATAGAAATGATAATGGTCGTCTACAGGTCCGAATCGGACGCATCGTAATCTATGTAATTGCCTGAGCAGAGCGAAATTTTAATTCTGACTAGTTTTAATTCTAAAATTGCTACTATGCAGCAGCGTATCTAGAAAAGTTCATGAACTTTTTCGATTAATTATCGCGAGGTCTCATCCAGAGCGAACTCCTAGTAATCGCAAAACGTTCCACAGGAGGTGCTGGAGGAGGCGAGCCGGCGCGCGACCCGCGTGCGCTCGGTGGACCCGGCGGGGCTGCGCTGGTGGGGCGGCCCCGCGGCCCGCTGACCCCGCGCCCCGCGCGCGCGCCGCCCCGCCAGCAGCGCCGCGCGCGCGCTGCTGTGACCGACACGGTGCGTGCGCGTGACACACTAGCGGCTGCGGCTGCGGCGAGCGGCGCGCGACCCGCGTGCGCTCGGTGGACCCGGCGGGGCTGCGCTGGTGGGGCGAAGTGTTCAATCACAGTAGTAACCCTTTCAGGAAGTTGACAGTATTGGTGCAACCCCGTTGGCTCCTCGGCACGTGTTACCGTTGGCCCTGTTCTGGTCTCCATCACCGAGTGTCGGTCTGCCATCCCATCGAATTATGACAATAAAGGAATAGAGAGTGCATATACTTGTGCACAATAATGTCTACTGTTCTTCTACTATCCTGGTTTTTTTTACATCAAATACACATGTAGTTGGATTTACTTTCGATTCTGATCTCTAGTGGTGTTTCCATAAATTGCATTTTTGTATCAGCCATTTACTTAAAACTTTAGGTGTAGCTAAAATAAATATTTTTGGATTATACACCCCAGCCTATTTTAAATTTTACTGACAGCTTCGAAATGTATCTAATAAACTGTCTATAAATAAGTTTATTTTCACAGGTAATAGCGAAATTGGGCGCCCACGTTTGTCAAAGAAGATTTACTTGGAAAACACGGCCTACAAGATTTTCTACAGAATTTTACTTCACAAACATAATAATTGTGAAAAGTTGAATATTGAAAGACAAATATTTATATGCATTTAATATTTTTTATTGTTTGACTGAAATGTGCGTGTAAATAAGTATTAATGAAATTTTTATTAAGTGTAAAATTTTCCGTACGGTCGGCAACGAAACTTCAACATATTTATTATTTTTTTAATTTAATTTTACTTATAGAATATTTTTTTCAATATTGTTTAAATATATTTATTATTTATGTATTTTAATGTCAACGCTTGTTTTAATTTCGTTGTTGATCGTACTTGATACATTTTTAACATGACATTTATTGACATGTAATTTAATTAAAAATATATTTATTATATTATTCGGAAAACCGCATCCATTTTTATAAGCACCGAGTAAGGAAATGTGATTTTAATTGTATTATATTTAAATGTATTGCATATTTTATTTGTAAAGAGTGTTCGGTTCTTTTAAATGTTCCAACAAATAGATGTTTGTATTAAATTTGACGTCACTGCCGATCGAGAATCTTTGACGTCATATAATAGTTTCTGACGAACAAGGAATGTTCTAGATAAAATTGTTAATATAAATAGTCGTTTGTGGATCTGTATGAATATAGCGGTTGTTTTAAATGTTTATATAGAAGTATGTAAATATAATTAAGGTATTTTTATAATGCTTGAACTATAAAATAAGTGATGAATTCATATTTGATATTTAGGACTAATTTTGTATTTGTTTCAATAAAAAATATTTTTCTTTTTCTGACCATTGAAGTTTTAAACTTTTTTTATATATTTGCTGGTAATATATTAGATGTCCAGTTTTAGAGATTTTCATTATACAGCTGTAAGGTCAACAAACAAATGCAGGTCATTTAATGTTAAATGAACACCACGAACATCTGTAACACCAGAAATGTTGCAGGTTTACTAGCCTGAAGAAAGAGGGATAAGGAAATTATAGAGAGCTAAGTGAGAGATAAATTATGAGGTAAGAATAAAATTTAAATAGCTTAATGCATATTTTGTATGTAATCAATTCTTAATAAAATATTTAATGATTTTTGGTTGTATTGTTATAGGATTAAAGCACGATTTTTCAGACGTTTTTATGTAATCATTTTATTATGAAAATTAGCATTGTATTGTACGAATAGATTTTGTATTTTATTCGATAATGACCCCGTTCTAAATATTAAGGAAACTTAATGTCGAATGTGTGGCTTTTAGTTAAAAAATCAGCTATAATTTTGAGGTTATGAATTTAATTTCCGTGTAATTGTGGTTTTGTCATTCAGCTATTAAAAGAAGTGTATGATAATTAAATTAATGTTACTAATAAAATTAAGGTAGCGATAAAATAACTGAAGCTTTGTATGTCTTTCGTCGATAAGTAATAGTGTGAACCATTCTTTGATAAAATTGCTGCCTGTTATTTGGGTGCCATCTTGTAAGAGTGAGAGAGAAAGCGTTTAAATGGTAATGCATGTGCAAAAGAGATGGCATGTCCGAACAGACATTTTTATTTAAACGGATTATAAATATAATGATAATGTTACTTAAGTTTTAAATGTATACAATGTATTGTGTGTAAAAGTAAGTTAGTAATTTTGTAACCTAAAAATGTAAATATAAATAAGTTTTATATTTGAATTTGAGACTTTTTTGATGTACATATTTTCAATAATTGATATTATGATATAATTGGTTGTTATGTGATTTTAATAGTTTAAGCATGCAATTAAATATGTTTGATGGAATATATTTTTTTTATTTCACATAATCTCTAGCCATTTTCGACTCAAGAAAGTGCAGTCTATGTGAATCTACTATATAAACATCCAAGGAAGTAAATTAATTCCATTTAAATCTTATCCCAAACTTCAGGAATTCCCTCTTGGTTGGTGTAAACTAATTTAATTCTAAACAACAGAAATAAACAACCGGTCCCCCAGGATACAATCTGAGTGCATAATATACGCATATAATGCCACCTGGTGCTAAGGCAAGATTGATTAACTCTGTAGACCAATTACTAAAATATTTAAGCACAGTACAAATAATTAGTTAGAAAATAATAAAATAAACTAGTTGTCGAATTTTGACCGAATAAATTTAATTTATGTCTATGTCACATGTACCTACTCTATGTATGTGTGTGTGAAATGCAGTGTGTAATGTTATATTTATTGATTTAATGATAAACATTATTATTGAAAAATATTAGCGTTCTGCACTTCTCCTACACATACACTATAAGTGTGCCAAATTTTATGTTCCTGCGTCCGCACAGTTTTCGTAAAAAGGGAACTAAAGTTTTTGCATCATGTATTTATATATACCTATATATAATATTATTCCTAAAGGACCTATAACTCCGAACGAGACAACCTAGACATTTTAGTATTGAAGACAAATAAAATATATCTGCAGTATATCCGAAAAAATTATAATCTTTCAAGAGATAAGCCTATATTATGTTCGGCAAAGCAACTGTAACACTCCCCGTGTTTCAGATGTTCATGGGCGTTGGTGATCACTTAATATCTGGTGACCCACATGCTCCGTTGCTAGCTCTGCCATAATAAGTTATACACAACAAGTCGTCATATAAAAATTCACCAGAAAGTTAGGCGAATATAAATACAGATCTATAAAGGCATCAAAATCAGGTCAAAAACCCAAACTTTATTTACCTACAATCAATAACAAATTAACAAGTAATATTAACAGAGATTGCATATCTGTGTCATTTCTGTAGTGGCAACATTCTTAAAACACACGCATGGGTCTACATTGTTCACGTGATTGCGTGCAGTTTTCTCATCTTTTTAAAATAGCTTTTCCTAATAAGTAGAACGGTACTGAAAATTGTAACAGCATTAACTGAATTCTTTTTTAATTGAACTAATTTTGATTGGTAATTTTTATTGTAAGATGAAGATTTAAAAGAATTTGTTTTAAGACCAATTTCGAAACATAAATTAGTAATTGTATCGTTTACTTTATTCAAACTATTTTCCTTTTTTACAAATTATCGTCACAATTTTAATTTACAATAGTCTTTAATTTAAATTTACTTGTATTAAAACAAATACGATAACTTTTTGCCAAAAAAATAGAACCGACTTCCGCACTCTAAAAAGTAGAAAATAACTTTTATTTTTGTTGAAATCTGTACAAAGTCGGTACAAAATCTTGTTAAATTAAAAATAGATAGAAGATAGATAAAGGCAGGATTGTAAAAATTTAAGTTAAGGCAAAAAGTCATTATTTTTCCCTTTTTAGTGGCTTGTGAAGGGTTATCACATCATCTAGTCACAATTCAGTTGGTATAATTATCATTCTAGGAGTTCCCTGGAATATCTTCCACATAGGTGATCAGACTTGGACCAAATTTCTGTGGGACTACACACTGACTTCCACTCTTTCGAATACAAAAAAAAATCTTAATCGGTCCATAAACGCCGAAGATATGCGGTAACATACATAAAAATATGGTCGAATTGAAAACCTCCTCCGTTTTTTGAAAGTCGGTTAAAAATGTTCTAAAACGTGGTTCAAGTCAGCGCGAGAGATAAGAAACTGGCGTTTGAATCACTTATTTATAAAAAAACACTGAACTTACAATATTGCTTGTTACTAAGTTCAATGACATCAGCACCTGCTTACAAACAAACTATCAATGTAATAAGCCTCTTATACCATAACAAATGCATTCTGTATGCGTTTGTAACCGTAATGCATAAAATAATAAAACCGATATGGACATCGCGTGGCGTCTCTCCGATGCGCTTTTTATCAAAAAAATTGTACTTACGTAGCGTATAAAAGCGTTTTTCGTTCTACAATTACAGTATAATCCGATGGAATTTATTGTGTTATAAATGTTGATTATTAGGTAACTACTTGTTTGAGTTTTAATTTATAGTATGCTGATGAAAACAAATAAGATTTTACATTATTAATCTTTATGTTTTCTTCACTGCGACGAAAAAATATCACATGCGTTAATAATAAGAGAATTTAGATAATCATGCATATGAAAGTATACATATTGAGATATTACCCTTGTCATAGAGCAAACAAGGTGTGGGTGCACCTAGAATGGAACAAGACTTTCATAAAATTAATCCTTTACGGGTACGATTGCTATAGTTAAATGAAAAAATATTTTTGGCATTCAGTACTTATCTGTCCCTAATGTGTTTAACGAATGTATTATTTAACCGGCTTCCAAAAGGCAACGGTTCTCAATACAATTGTATTTTTTTGTATATGGGTCTTCGAAAATTATAGACACTCAGGAAGTATTCTTGAAGTTTTCTTAATTAAATCAATAATTTGCTTCCAGAAATCATAATCTCATATCGTCGAGCTAATTCTAGAAGGTACCGGCTTGGATAAATTTAAAAAATTAACTCAAAATTATTTTGTACTTTTTATCCTATAGAAGATTATTTTTGTTGGTAAAAGTTATTATTATATTGTGTCCAATTACGATTTGCTCCTGTTTGCTACGTTATAGTTTGTATCTGTAATCATTACGATTCATTAAGCTTTTACCACCCTGTGCAATAAACAAATAAAAAAGTTATAAAAAATCTGAAGTAAAATCGCTAACTGTTAATCTTATTTCACAATAAACACCACATCGCACATGCAAAATTATTTAATTGCAATCGTCATCCACTTTCACAAAGCAGCTACGGCCATCTTATGAAATAACCTGTATTTTTAAAATTCAACTCGGCTTAAAAGTAGGCATCGAAGGGACAAAATCAATTTTTGATACTATACAAAAGTACTCAATTTTATCAAAGGTTTTTTTCAATTGCAATAAGTTAGTATCTATTTTTTGCTATCATTTATTCATGTCTTGGATCGGTGTTATCTTTATGAATAAAAAAAGTATCTAGAAAAAATTCTACATCGTCAAATGGACTAAATTGATCATATAAAAAAAAAACAAAATTAGAAAATAAGAGGTAGAATTTTTTACAGAAACTTTGACCTAATTATAAGACTTCAATTTTATCTAGTAAAACCTAAATTAAAATATTAACAATTTTATATGCGATGACCGCTTGATCTTTAGTTAAACTTTTATCACAATATTACTCGAAACCATGTCAATCACCTCAATTCAGAAGCTTAAGGAAGGATGTATGATCGCTTGACGTCTTAAAAGAATAGGTGAATAACATTCGATATAATAATTGTCTTAATTGAGTCATTATATAAAATTCTTACTATTAACATAAAACAAATCTTCATAAAAAGTAAATACATTATCGTGCTTTAAATTTAATTGGTATAATGGTTAAAGGATTCGGTCGGTAACTTTGATAAGACCGCTAGTAATCCCGAAGGCATGAATATTATTAATATTATTTAATTAGTTATTCTATGAACTCCGTAACCAAATGACAAAATGAACATTTATCTAATCTTCAGATATTTGAGAACATAGTATGACGCAAATGAATCCATTTAGTGATTATGAAGAAGTATTATCGAAAAAAGAAATATAGGTATACTTTTTAAGACACTGCCAACCTCAACTATGGAGATCAAATTATATGGTCTAATTTGATATGTGCTGTGTACATAGACAGCAGTGTATTAAGTACCTATATTCATATTACAAAGCCAGGCAGCTTATTTGTTTGTTTAAACGTGCTAATCTCAAGAACTACGAGTCCGATATATTCTGGGCTATATTTATAACTAGCGACCCGCCCCGGCTTCGCACGGGTTTAATGGATGATATTATACATAAAAACCTTCCTTATGAGTTACTCTATCTATTAAAAAAAACCGCATCAAAATCCGTTGCGTAGTTTTAAAGATTTGAGCGTTCATAGGGACATACAACATGACACATGACAGAAAAAGCGACTTTGTTTTATACTATGTAGTGATACACGGAGCCACGGGAAAGAAGCCGCGCGGAACAACTAGCTAGTTATTTTTCCTTCTTCTTGTTAACTAATGAAGAGCTTATTTTGTAATCACTACAGTCTCAGAACAACAAGATTAGGTACCTGCAGCAGTAGATAAGTATAAGAAGTATTTAAAATCTGCCAAATATTGAACCTTAGAATAAGAGGAGTGGGCTTGTCAGTTAATTATATCATTATCAGCAGCTATCAAGGCAATGCGGCGTCACCACGTTTCCGAGGTCACAGGTGGAATGACTGATATGAATTTTGCAATTTTTCGTTTTACACAAGAGATAAGAACTTAAGATTATTGCAAGATTGCGACCAATAATTTTAACCGATGATTATATAATGTGCGCTGAATAAAAGGCAGGTCATTGATATATAACAATTTATATATCAATGATGCTGTTCGAAAAATTTACATTCACTGACGATAAGCAAGCCATCTTGCCATATCAGCAAATAGTCAAATACACACTAATATGTATGTGATGTTTTATATTATTTTATGGTTTTTGCGGCTTCCCCCTCTGCTCCACCTATCAATATTACCAAAATCACTTTCATCCCGCTGCACTGCATTACATGCATGACTTGTAATAATGAGGATGTACCAGAGTAGTATATACTATATACTCTGTGCCCAACACTGAGAAGGTACGCTAAAGGGTGAAGATTAGCTTGATAATGGAAAAATCATTCTTACCATTAAATTAAATATTAATGTTATCATAAAAAAAAGATATTTTTCTATAATAGACTTATCCCATTTACTAGTAGTAACTCACATTTGAACATTTTAAGACTCGGTTCGTATAAATGAAGGAACGTCATAGTTTAACAGATACGAATCGTTTTCATTAACGAGGAGCTATAATCAACCAATCGGAACCAAGTTTTGGTTTATGTTAACGCGACGTTTATCATAGATACGCTTAAGACTTACGCCTAGTGGAATATTGTACTGTCTGTAAGTAAAATGAGTGGGCATAAGTGTACAAAAAGGTTGCATGTTTTAACAATTAGTTTTTGAATTTCCACTTATTATTTTACAAGTTTTTATATTAATTTATTTTCGCAATGTTTTAGTCAGAATTGCAATTCTTCAACATAATTACGAACCGCAATGAAATTGGCGTAAGTAATTTTGACAGTCCAAAGTACAAAATGAGTGATATCATTTAAAAATCATTTTTTCGTGATAAAATAATTGTATTGTTTATGCAGAATGTTGTAAATGAATAAATATTATAATCTTGAATAAAACAATGTTATTGCGTGCTTTGTCCGCTAAACTAAATATATATGTACCAGAATCCGTTTTTCATTGTAATGTATAATAACAAATATGAAAACTTGTTATATAAATATTGTTGGAATGATCATTTACGTAAAAAGTTTCAATGTATTTCCAATCAAGGGCTAACAATTGCGAGATAAAAAGATAGTCTAAACAAATGAATGAAAATAAGTCGGGGTTAATAAAACCGGGAGGTCACGAGGAGGTTCAAGAGACAATGATACAAGGGCGCGCGGTCGACCTCCGAGGGTCTGAGGTAGAGGACGGTTGACGTACTCTACTCCCGAAACCGCCTATAAGTAACGAGTATTCACCATTTGTCTTTTTATTCCAAAATGGTCACGCGAGCGTAGTGCACATATTATTAAATAAGTGACATTTTTGTGTTGTGCTAGTGTTTAAAATGATTTCAATGTTGGACGCTTCAAGTTTATTGTGTCAATCACCTATTTGACGTGCAAGTAACTGTTCTCTTATCGCAGTTATAAAATATAAGTAAGTGACGTCTCAGTTTGCATAAATATTCAATTACAGTAATTCATTGACTTCTCGGTTATGAATTAGGGCTTTTATGCTAAGTTTTTGTATTTCATTTATATGATGAAAGAAAGTCAATTAAATAAGATATTAATCCTTCATTAAAATTGGGAATCCTTGTCTATATGTTCTGATTAATTATGTTAGTATTACAATTTATAAGTATGTTAGATGCATAGTGCAATATCATTATCAATAGCCGCAGTATAATATAATTGGCACAAATATAATATCAACTGATAAAAATAAACGGAGTTGATTATTTGAAAATTATATTAGCAGCGACGAAATCTTTGGTAGATATAAAAATAAAAATTTTAGCTAATTAATTCAATGGAATACATGAATATAATTTGGAGCAAGCTTCAGATAAGGTAGATAGGGTAATTTGAATTATTGGGTAACTACAGAGGGTACTAATTTCATAATTGTTGCTAGGTAGCAGTACGTTTCGTATTTTATTATATTGTGTTATATTTTTCAATATTTTTAAAGTAATTAGAGTTAAAAAAGGTGGAGGATTTAAGTAAAATTATTGCATTTATAAAATGTTAAATGAAGTCACCTTTTATAAACCAGTTTTTTAATTGTAAGTTGTAATTTTCCAATCATAGAAATTGTAACTGACCACTGAATATCATGTTAGATTTCTATAGTTATCATGCGTCAACATCGGCCCAAAGAAAACAAACATCTACATTTTATACGATAGTGCAATTATTTATTTTGCTTGAACGTCCTACTCTTCTATTTTTTTATCCGTCCTTCAATTTGGCCTTTATTTTGGCATAAGTCCGCCATTTGTGCATGCCCATTCTTTTTTTTATGTGCTTTTTTACCTATGTTACATGTATGATTACTTTAATGGGGTGTACAATAAAGTGTATTCATTTCATTTCAATTTCCAAGATACTGGATGTCATTTATGATTTTGTCTTTGAATTCTTAATAATTAGTGTCGCATCAGTAATGTCTGACATTATGTTGCTATTCTTTTTGTAGTGTAACCGTAGGCATCATAACAGTATTATCTTACTAACTAGCCGCGCCCTTCGGTTTCTCCTGCGTAACTTCTGATCCTGTGGCAACTCTGGGATTCAAAGTAGTCTATATGTCATTCTGAACAATTACCGATATGTAGATTTCATCATAACCGGGTCAGCCGTTTTAGCATATATACGTCCTCACAATTTTTCGCATTTATAATATTAGTAGGATATTGGAAATGTGAAAGTTCGGATATTTGACAGTTTGTGTGTTAATCACGCAGCAACTACTGAACTGATTTCGATAAAAAATATCTAATAAGATTAGGTGATGGTATACCTGACGTCTAACATACGATGTACATAGAAAGAAAGAAAGAAGAAACATTTATTACAAGAACATATAGGTACACTTAAAATAATAATAAAAATAAAATAAAAAAGTAAAATAAAATAAAGACAAAAAACAAGGCAAGAAGATGTAAAATAACCATAAATACGGCAGTGTATTCTTGAAAAAGGGTGTCCACTCAGCATAGGCTGTGATGATTATCTTGCACGCTGATTTTCAGTGTACCCTATCGAGTAACGTTTGACAGTTTCACCAATATCTTGTATAACAAAAGTACCCTTAACTAAGATTTGTGTGGCCGCACTATAAAGCAAGTGTGCGTGTCCAAGCGTAGCGAGGTATCGGTAATCGGTTGAGATCAATTAAGCGGACAATCTCTATTGGTGATTCACGGGACGCAAATACACCGCAGACCACAGTTTTGTTCTGTTTGTGTTTGACGTTGCACTTAGAAAATAATTCAAATGCGTTTGAAGAACAGATGTCGAAGCCTTAGTAACTGTAGAACAGCGAAACAAATTTAATTGGAACCATTACACATACTGGTATATTTACTTAACTACATGTACATCATTTTAATATAGACAATAAGAAGTAAGACATTTTCTTAAAAACTTTTATTAGAAATTTAAGTTATAATTAAATTGCTTATTAGCCAACGCGGCTAGATTGCAATATAAATGAGGGATCCTTTCAAGAGGACTTCTCATAAAAAAAAATATATAATATATATATAAAACAAAGTCGGGTTATACCCGAGATCTTGTCGGCCGATTCGGCAGAAAATTCGTAGGGAGATAGATTAGGACCAGGAGAATGACATAGGATACTTTTAATCCCGGAAATCTCAGGGAAACGGGATTAATACGTGGGTGAAACCGCGGGACACAGCTAGTTTTTAATAAATATTAAAGAAATGTAAATCAAGTTAGTGAAAAATATTTCTCACTATTTAAGGCCTGACTACTACTGCCTTTTAAAACATTTGATTTTTCATAAACTGTTTTATTTTGACATCATTCACCATGGCTGTTTCATGAGCCCCAGAAATTACTATAAGAAATATTATACATATATTTAGGCGACCCGATTCACGCAGTGGATGTGGCAATGGTCTATTGCGCCGGAGGGTGTGGGTTCGATCCCCACGAATACAAAAATTATGATTTGATCAACATTGTATGTATGCATTTACAAAAAAATGTATGTTCAAGTATGTCTTTTAATTGTCTAGTTTCCATAGCTTTGCTTAGTTTGGGACTTGGCTTAGTGTTAAATATTTATTTATTTATTTATTATGCTAGTGGTGTTGAATTTAAAGTAAGTGAAGACAAATGGTAAATGATTATGTTAATACTTTGTAAGCGATATTAGTTTTGAAAGCAAGTTTACTGTCACGGTTTATATCAGGGCTGTCCAAAATAATTTACTAGGAAAATGTTTTATTTCAAGGTATAAAAGAGATGTTTATTGTTTAAGGTAGAATTGAGACACGACTTTTTAATTTAATGATTTTGAGAGAAACTGAAATGAAATGGAAATACATTGTACAAACTACAAGAATAAAAATATTATAACATATCTATATATAGATACAGCATATCTATACAGAGACATAGACTTTAAATAAAAACTTTTTTACAAGTAGGTATGTTTCGAATCATGTCACCTAAAAACTATGGTTGACCAATTCAGTGTGTCAATTTTTCAGTGGACATGATTTCCTTGCATACGATTAGAACAGGATAATTTACCAGTTTTTGTTTTGACCAGCCCTAATTTAAATCGTCAGTAGAATTTTAAACGCACGCTTTTGGGAACAAAAGACAACCCGTTTAGTTTAATGGTCGTAAAATTACAGGCCCAGTAAAAAGTGTTATCAGTCCACACAGATATTATCATGATTCAACGTCGTAAAGTGCTCATTTTCAGAAATAAACGCATGATTTGAGTTTGTGATTGTTAGATGCTCATGGTTTGGATAAGATAATGCAATATATACATTATATAGCACTATCTGTTTGCAGTTTTGTCTGATACTAGTGCTAGGTCGCCAATAGGACTGTTTATAATTAGAAAAAAAAAACATCTGAAATAAATCTTCATATCCGTGTACTAGCTGATCCGCACGGCTTCGTTTCCGCAGCATAATGTAATGTATTATATATAGCCTATATTACTAGTCGATATTGTAACTTTCGAACGTTGAAAGAATTTTTAAAATCGGTCCAGTAATTTTTGAGCATATTCATTACAACCAAACAAACAAAGTTTTCCTCTTTATAATATTAGTGTAGATTCGTTTAAGAGATTGACGCGTTTCATTAAACGAACGTTTTCTTAGACGTTAAAAAGACTACTTATCTATAATTTTCGAAATATATGAATAATAGTGCAAAATAATATTGTGTGCAAGTGCGTCGCCCGTAACCACGCTCACTGTAAAATCTTCGAAATGTTAGGCTAAATAATAATGTATAAACCGCATGTGAATCCGTTAAAAAGTATTTTTGTTCAAGCCTGGAGAAACAAAGGGCTGTTCTAATCATCAAACAGTGTGACCACTCACAAACTCACTTTATCTATAATGCACTCGTTGATCTTTAGTTGATGGCCCTTCCGTGTTAGTTATGTTCTAAAACATAACATTAAAATACTTTCACGTAGGATTTTAATGTGCCATCTATACATAGGTTATAACGATGCTACATTTCATATTTTATACACGTTTATCATACTGTGTGCCCAAATTGTCAACCAATACTTGTGTAAGGTAAGTGGTAATACTATGCGAAGACATTTCTCAATGCGTTCCAAATGACGAGACTTGAATTCAAAAAAACAATAAGAATTAATTTAAGCGTTAAATGACAAACTGTCACTCAAGTGCCGTCTCTGTATAGGTTTATGTGCGTTGTGAGATCTTATAGTATTGTGAATACGGGTGTTAATTTCCTATTTGACCGTTCAAAGGAAAACCGTTGACAATTCACATGGTAGAAAAAGTCCGAAATTATCAGTACCCATAAAACTTCACTAAACCATACTATTTTTAATTATTTCTTACAATCCTTCAAACATCCTTAGCTTGACAATTATTTTTAAGGTATTATCAATTTATTATGTCGGTAACTTATGTTCATACTGCCTTACCAAGCTACCATAAATTATAGAAATCCTTTGTTTCCGAAAAGTCTATGATTACTGATTATATTAGGAGTCTATGTTAAATTAAAGGGTGCATTCATGTCACTACAAACATGTATGTTTAATGGCATCTAGGAAATCAAAACGATTATGTATATTGTATGTTACTGATAATAAATAATAATAAATTAAGATTGTAGCAAAACCTGTATGAATATTTAAGAAAAAATATAAATGTAAGTAACCGGAAACATGCGTTAGTCGCATATAATGAATCATAGCAAATATGATAGTGATAAGATATTTTATCTTCTTGCATGTTATATATCTTTCTCATGTTCACAAAAATGGTAATGGTTAAAATTCAATCATAAATTCGTTGTTTAGTTAAGTATTATACATTTTCCATACAGATTTAATCTTACAGTGATTCTTATTAACTTTTTAGATCCAAAACATTGCAAATTGCAATGCTATTTTGAAAGAAGTGAAAGCAAAACACCATTTCAAATTGTAAACTGTTTATTTCACTCACTATTTCACTGTATT
>LQNK01001619.1:129661-151257 GCA_001586405.1 Phoebis sennae | reverse complement strand
CTTTAAAATTTATTCATTCATTCAAAAAATTTTACTAATAAACCTAGTTACCTCAAAAATAATCCTCCCCCTCTTAAAAAATTCATTCATTCATCCAAACAAATTTACTACTAAACCTATTTTCCTTAAAAACTATCCCCCCCCTTTTAAAATTCATTCATTCATTCAAAAAACTGTTCACTAAGAAATCAAAGTACCAGGGCCTCATAAATCACAGCTGATTACATTGATAAGGTGATGGATCGCTTGCCTCACATCCTGGCTTTCGGGTTACGTCACTTCTTTAAGATTTACTTTAACTAAAGAAAGAAAATATATTTATTTGGCAAAGAAAATATAACAAATAATGTAATGTCTCCCGTGACCACGCTCGCTGTAAAGTGCTCGAAACGTCGCGTTAAATAATAATGTATAATAAACCGCGTTTAAAATCCTTTAAAAAGTATTTTATTTAAAATTGAAAGTACTCGCGTTAAAACAAACACAAGATTATACTAAATATAACAAATTAAAACTTAAGGTATAAACAAAAAATAAAAAAGAATAACAAAATGAATACCTGTAACATAAAAAGATTGCCAAATTGGAGCCCACTCAGTTTTTGTTAAGTCGCTTACGACATAACACTGATTTTCAGTTGCTACGAGTCGTTTTACTTACGGACAGTACAATACTAGGCGTAAGTCTAAAGCGTATTTTCTATATAGATTAAACTCAAAGGTGACTAACGACCGTTTTCAACAATGTATCAAAGATTATGATTGTAATCTCAGATTATGACATTAGCGGCCGTTTTCAATATTCTACCTATCCCTTATTTAGCTTACTAAAGTCTGAGAAATCTATCTATTTGCACTAACTTTGATTTCAATATCCTAACGACAGATACATTTGCTATGACTTTTGTCTATCTCTTGTCATATAATCTGACATAACAATCTATCTGTAATCTTTGATACATTATTGAAAATGGCCGTTAGATTATATGACATTAGACCGACAAAAGTCATAGCAAATGCTATCCGTCGACAGCGTATTGAAATCAAAGTAAATGCAAATAGGTAGATTTGCCTGACTTTAGTAAGCAAAACAAGGGATAGGTTATTGAAAACGGCCGTTACGCGTACATATACTTGTGTATGTATGTGTGTGAATTGCATGGTAGTGTGTGTAATGTTTTATTTATTGATTTAATGTACTTTATAAGTATATTATTGAAAAAAATATTAGTGTTTTGCACTTCTCCACATAAACTATAAGTGTGCCAAATTTTATGCTCCTATGTTCGCGGAATTTTCGTAAAAAAGGGGTGCAAAGTTTTTGCATCACATAATAATATATAGATTATATGACGTGTCACAGTGTATTGCCGCGATGGACGTCTAAACTACTGTACCGATTTTAACCAAATTTTACACGTGTGTAGGTTGAGCCAACTTGAAAGATAGGATAGTAGTGCGCGTGCGAAGCCGCGGGCGGAAAGCTAGTAATGTAACATCATTTAATATTGAAACAAGGAACTAATTATTGATTGAGGAATTCTATGTCACCGTGGGAACGGGTGAGTTAAACTAGGAGTAGACCAAGAGCTAGTGTTCAAATAGAAAAAAAAACATTAATTTCGACGCACAATTAAGATAACGTGTAAGAATACGTGTGTCGCCACCCCATTTCTACCCGTGGGTAAGACACAGAGGGTAATTCTGCTGCTTAACATCTTCAGCAATAAAAGAGAGCGAGTGTCACATATTAGTTGCCGGCTTGAAGGAAGGGGAAGAGATAAGAAGAGGATTAATGATGGCAGAATATGGAGAGGAGTAGCACAGGATGGGAGAGGAATGGGATGAGAATACAGGCCTCCGGACACCCGCTCACCGTACGAAACACAGTGCAATACTGCTTCACGCCGGTCTTCCGCTGGGGGTGGTACTTACACCGGTGCGAGCTTGGCCCAATCGTGCAATGCTCGGCTCCCACTCTTTTTAATATCTAATTATCGGATATTCGGCTATTCGGTTTGCCATATTTTCAATGTTTTATGCGTATACACGTTCTAACACGAACTCTTGTTTTTTTTAATAATTTAGGGATATTGAAATACTCGAACCGAATAAAGCTGAATACAAATAGTGTAATCGACGTAACGCCGAATACCAAATAAATATTCGGCGCATCTCTAATTATTATAGATAAAATAAAACTTCAGCAGCTCTTGGACTACATAACACTTGCAGTATTTACTCAAGTGAAGTTGTGTTTAACTTGTCGTTACAGCAATTAGTGATGTCTTACTGTCTGTCTGTATATTTGTATGTCTGTATGTATATATATACTAGTTTTACTTCTTATATTAAGTATTTAAACTGGAGTCACTATATTGAAATTTATTTAACATTTTTATATATTGATAACACGATTCTACAAAAAAAAATCGTTTTTTGTCTTAAAGTTTATTTTATGATTTTCTGCTTAAATATCATCAAAAACTCATCAAATATTTTTTTGCATTGAAGTTAGCTTTCGTAATAGTTGTAGTAAAATACTCATTTTTAAATTTTTCATAAATTTTATTTTAAAAAAAGTAAAAGTGTGCACTTTTAAATCATTTCCTACTTTTTTGTTAGTTATTTTGACAGTAAAACTCAACAAAAATGTTTATTTGAATGGTTTCATTTCCAATTAAAAATTAAAACCATAGAATCTGAAAGCGATTTTCTTTATAGAAAAGCAAACTTTTTAATAGCATATTTTTTTCATCTAATTACGACCTAGAGAATTGAAATTTAATGCTTTGAAATCGA
The DNA here is from genome assembly GCA_001586405.1 of Phoebis sennae. Lineage (NCBI taxonomy): Eukaryota > Metazoa > Arthropoda > Insecta > Lepidoptera > Pieridae > Phoebis > Phoebis sennae. The sequence continues at coordinate 148,456 of LQNK01001619.1, read as the reverse complement.
AGCCAAATTTTGCGTTAACCTGTGTAATAATAATTTTTTTTTGAGTTGCACACACCTTAAATTAGGGAAAACCACGCCTCATAATTTCACCCGCGTATCTAACTTATGTTCCATGTTATTCTCAATCTAAATGTACCAAGTTTCATCATAATCGGTTCAGTAGTTTTTGCGACAGAGTAACAAACACACATACAAAATTTCACATTTATAATATTTGTAGGATTTTTTATTTTATTTCGAAGTAAGGAACCCTAAAAAATAAATTATATTTGTTTATTTTCTTGATTACAGATAAAACTCATTGAAACAAATGATTAATAACATAAACAACAGTAGTTCGTTTGTCCGTCCGTCGGTATGTAGAAAACTAACGAGCTGATATGATAGTGGAGATAGGGTTACGCAGGGGTGCGACACCTTTTGGTTTTTAATTAAAAAATAAGTATTGAATTAAGGACATTTTACACTATTTCCACTATTTATTTAAAAACATTATTCAATTACAACCGGTTTCGAGAAATCATCATCAGGTAGTGATGAATGATTGATGATTTCTCGAAACCGGTTGTAATTAAATAATGTTTTTAAATAAATAGTGTAAAAAAGTCTTTAATTCAATACTTAAAATGCATTTCCACAAAGAAGTCACAATACAATCTATCAATTATATTAAAAAATAGTTTAAAATTTGTTAACACGCAAAAATGAATGTAAAATTTCTTAGTATTTTCGCAAAGTATATGGAAAGGATTCATGAAAATTGTAAATATTCATGCGGTCAGAAAAGGTAGAAAAGAAAGAGAGATTTATTCAGCAATAAAATAAGACACATATTATAGAAAAGAAACAAAACGGAATAAGAAATACGAAGAATTTAAAACAATATCTGTATTAAATATACGAAATTTAGTAAAGTATTGTTTGACCTGAGAAAGAATATAGAGTGGAAGCGCACAGTTAGTTTTATTTTATTTTTGTTTTATTTCATTTCATTTTATTTTATTCAAAACAGGAGACAACCATATAAGTATAACATAGATACATTAAAATGTCTTGAAACTAGATTGAATCCCAAAAACATGTATACACAAAGAAATTAAGCAGTTGATTCGTGAACAAAGCTGTATAAAGTAATAGAAAATACTACATTTTTTTTATTAGGTACATAATTAAAACAAAAATACACTATATCAGCTAGGTTAAATAATTTAAAGATAAAGTAGGTAGCTAAGGATTGAAATTTTCTTTCTAAAAATGTATTCCACATCAAACTACATGCAAAGGTTCATCACACCTGATCTTGATCGAATGACATATGCCTACTTTTATCGAAAAACACACTCTATTACGTTGCAGTAAAATTGAAATTTATCTGACCCTTTGTAATACAAGCACTGCATTTAAAAACAAACTTTATTTCCTTTATATAGAGTTCAAATTTGAACTATTTTTCTTTTTTTTATAACGAATTCGATTTTAAATCAACGTTTTATTCAATTTTGAATCATATTTCTATTAAATTTAAGTCCAATTTCATATGCAAATTGTCGTAGTATCATTCATCTAGTATGTTAAATTATTTTGAACCTTGTCACTATAATTTTAAGGTAGATTTTAGTTTTTTTTTAGTTATAATTAGGGAAAATACTTGTCCCTTGTTAGATATTTGGAATTTGAAATGTTTTTATGAGTTTTTGTGGACAGGTGTAAGAGTGTACTATTTTATGTTGGTATGCAAAAACATCTGTTACTCAGAAACGGTTTGATAGAAATCGATAAGTTTTATGGTAATTTAAGTTAATGGAATTAGCTAATGAAATATTTGAAAAAATATATGTATAAATGAAATTATGAATTCTTATTAATATTGACCGATAATAATATTTATTTTTATTTTTCGTGTAAAAAAATAACATTTCATACTAAGTATCATCCTGGACGTAACAATTAAATAGATCCTAAAATGATTTCAAATTGCAATGTTTTTTTTGTTATAGGAAAAAACCATAAGTTTTATACCATTTTGAAATTGGTATTAAATACAGAAGTTTTTAAGTTTACTGACCGTCTCAGTGTAGTACATTTTTTTTAAACCACAGACTATCAAATCTGACCTCAAAATTTTACTCTGTACTAAATTTGAAATAAATATTTTTGTTCTTCCGTTGTCTGATATTTCTATTAATATCTAATGCATGCATCCAAGAAAGCAACTCATAAAGAAAACTTAGTAAAAAAATTATGAACAACAAATAAGAATTACGGCCACAGTAATATAAAACATTGGGCGAGGTCAACATTTTTGAAAAAACTACAAAATCCTCAATATCTCAAAAACAGTGATATTTTCGTATGACCTATATTGGGTTTTTTTGATAGATTATTAGCTCAGCTATAATCCTCCAAGAGATGCTTCACTCATTACGGGACACCCTGTATAAAAATGAATCGCAAAATGTGTTGGTAAGCGCATAACTCAATAACGCCTGGACCAATTTGGACAATTCTTTTTTTTAAATGTTCGTTGAAGTTCAAGCATGGTTTTTACTGCGGGCGGAAAGCTAGTATTTAATATATGTAAGTCAAATGTTTGTATTAGCATATTAAAACATAGTAGCACTGTACTAATATGTATTCTGTGATAGTAACCGAAGGATTCACACGTATGACCTAAATTCTAGGCATTCAGACATGCATTGTCAAGTGTTATACACATATACATATTTAATATAAAAATAATTAAAATAAACATAGATCATTTATAAGGATCCATTCAGAAGCATATAATTTACCATTTTTATGTCTATTTTTATGTAGCTTTTATTTATTTATTTATTTCCATACCTAATTATAAAACCTAAATAAGAAAGTCAAGTGCGAGTCGGACTCGTCGACGGGTTCTGTATAAGTCTTAATTTATTGTCTGCGTTGGTCTAGTGGTTGCATTTTTGACTACAGATCGAGGGGTCTCGGGTTCGAATCCCGGGTGGGCCAAAAAATTTTATTGGGATTTTTCTGACAAAGAAATCTCAGTAACAGCCCTGAGTCTGGAAGTTGGCGGTGCTGGAGCACCCCCGTGCCTCGGAGAGCACGTAAAGCCGTCGGTCCTGCGCCTGATCTCTCTCCGGTCGTGTCTGTCTGCCCCCTGAGGGTTATGAGAGTAAAAGGAATAGAGAGTGCACTTGTGTTCGCGCGTACACTTGTGCACTATAATATCTCCCGCGCAGTTGACTGATCTCTGTAGAGATTGGCCGCCGTGACCGAAACTCGGTTAGGAGCGACGTTTTTTTTTATTGTCGGTAACATTTTGTGATTTCATGTTTTAAAAAGTTCTGTATGTCATCTTTCTATGCAAATGTCACTTGTTAGTTGTTAACTGTCATCAAAGTCCTATAAAAGAGAGGTTACACAAAAATATTAAAAACAGTTAAAAACAATAATAATATTTAATAATTTATTAACTTAAAAATTTTAAAACAATTCAAGAAATTTCATCCAAAACTGTTTAGTCGTTTACGTGACCATAAAAATATATCATTAAATCCGTCAATTCAACTGTTATTGTTAAAATCGGAAGTTAAAAATATCAGCTTCCACCGGGAAGGAACCCGGGACCGCCGACAAGTAAACTGTCGATAAAGATTTCATCGTAGCACGTCACTCGCTAAGTGATTTATCGATATAGAGTATAAATATGTATAGAGCGATGTTAGGGTTAGTAGGTCTGTTATTTGTTTTTATTTAATTGTGATTTGTATTTATTTTTTTTTTAATTTAATTTAGGAGTTTTGATCTAAATTGAATTTTTTTAAATATTTTTAATGTTTTAAATTTTTAATTCTGATTTTTTAATTTGTATAATGTTTTGATTTGATATTGATTTTGAATTTGAATTTGACTTTTTAATTTAACCGTATTTTTAACTGACTTTAATTTTATCAATTTACATATTTAACACAGTTTAAAAAAGTAATACTTAATTTTTAAATTGTAGCCTTATTTGACACCGGCAGATTATTTTTTGTAGTATTTTAGCATTTTCTTGTGTTTTTTTTTAATGCGAGTACCTTTAATATTAATTAATAAAAAGCGGGTAATAGGTGGAGGTAGACACACAATTTTTGAAACACTCATGAAGACAACTGCCATCTCAGTCTCCCGTGACCACGCTCGCTGTAAAGCGCTCGAAACGTCGTGTTAATAATAATGTAAAATAATGTATAATAAACCATGTAATGTACCGTTGTTTCCATGTAAATATACTTAATAAATTACAAAATTAATAATATAAATTAATAAAATTAAAAATATAAAAAAATAAATATATAAGTTTTGACGTACATCTAAGTCTAGGTTAATTATTTTATAAACTTTTTGTAATTTAGCAAGATTTCCTGTAACTGAAGAAACACTAAACTAGTTATTAAGTTTTGTAATGTTAATAAGCTGAGTGTAATCTTTGTTGGAATTTCTTAAAAAAAAATATTTGCCGTGTCTACAATGCATAAATATTTGCCCGCTCTATACCTATTTAAGCTCTATGCTCACGTCATATATTTAAATGTATAACGGCACTTCAAAGAAAGGAATTTTGACATTCTTACGAGTTATGGTTTCATAATTAGTAATAAAAAAATATTATCTATTTTTATTTTTAGTCAAAATGGTTAAGTGTGAGTTGGTCTTGCCATTGGGTTCTGGTTAAATTATTATTTTGCATGTAAAATTCGTAAAACATTTTTAAAAGAGTATCGACGGCTTAAATACATGTGTCGCCACCCTATCCCCTGTTTTCAAGCCGGCAAGGCATATACCAGAAAAAATCTCTATTTTTTATAATGTGATACATTCTTTGATAAGAAATAAATATTATTCTTGAAATTACATTACTAAATCTCTTGTATTATAAAATGGAAAATCGAAAAAAATATTTACATGTACCTATCGTAATTTGCGTAAATTTGGATAAAACGTATTAAAATTATGTTTATACACTGTTGACCTACTGTTTGTGTCGATTTTAATCTTAAATCGTTCAGCCGTTTTTGTGTGATAAAACAAAAAACATACAATATCAATTTTAATATTAATAATCAATTAAAAAATTAATTCCTACGACATACTTTTATATAAAGGTTACAATAGACAATAAATTGACAGTAAAACATTAAAATTTCCTACGGAACCCTAATTTAACAAAAGCTCAGGTCAAATTGACCATTTTTTATCAGTTCAAAGGTTTGTCTCTAACAAAATATTTCACACATAAAACAATACTGTCTCTGTCTTCCTTATAAAGAGTGAAAGAGACAAAAGAGTCCTTTTTTGCAGTATTTTTTGCTTGCGGTTTTCAAAACCCTCCGGTTTTAAAGGGGATATATTTGATCTTATCTACTAATATTATAAATGCGCTTTTACGCAAGAACTACTGAACCGATTATGATGAAACTTGGTATACATGTAGGTAAGGGTTCAGAATAACATATAGGCTACTTTTAATCCCGGAGTTGCCACGGCATCAGAAGTTACGCGGGTGAAACCGCAGGGCGCAGCTAGTATATATGCGAAAGTTTGTGATAATGTATGTGTGTTTGTTACTTTGTCACGCAAAAACTACTGAACCGATTGTGATGAAACTTAGTATACATATAGGAAAGAGTTCTCATTAACATATACGCTACTTTTAGTTCCATAGTTGCCACGGGATCAGAAGTTACTATAATTGTAATATTATAAATGCGAAAATTTATTAGGATTTATGTATGTTTGGTATTCTGTCCCGCAAAAACTACTGAATCGATTATGATGAAACTTGGTATACATATAAGTTCAGAGTAACATATAGGCTACTTTTAATTCCGGAGTTGCCTAGTGTAGTGTAGTGTCTAGTACTTTACATCGATCTATCAAATTTAAGCTAATTAATAAATATAAAAGTAGGATATAGGACAGGGCTTGCATGCGTTATTATTGAATTACTAGTTAATCCATATTCACATGCAATTCAAAGTATAATAACATTATTGAACGAAGCGAGGTCTCAGAATCGAGTTTGATTGTAATATCACTAAATTTATTTAAATATAATAACTTTTTGCCAAAAAATAGGTGCAAAATCTTGTTAAATTGAAAATAGATAGAGGCACCGACTTTGTATAGATTTCAACAACATCTTTTGAAATCTATACAAAGTCGGTGCAAGATCTTGTTAAATTGAAAATAGATAAAGGCACCGACTTTGTTTAAGTATGTCTATCAGTTATCTAGTCTCCATAGTACAAGCTTTGCTTAGTTTAGGACTAGGTAATTGTGTTCAATGTCCCTAAATCTATACTAATATTATAAAGCTGAAGAGTTTGTTTGTTTGAACGCGTTAATCTCAGGAACTACTGGTCCGATTCGAAAAATTTTTTAGTGTTAGATAGCCCATTTATCGAGGAAGGCTATAGGCTATATATCATCCCGATATTCCCACAAGAGCGAAGCCCTGGGCACAGCTAGTATAAAATATAAACATTCAGGGACATTTAACACAACGCCATCTAGTCCCAAACTAGGCAAAGCTTGTACTATGGAAACTAAATAACTGACACTCAAACATACTTTTTTTTTAAATACCACACTACCATGACCCGATTGGCGCAGTGGATGTCGCAATGGTCTATTACGCCGGAGGGTGTAGGTTCGATCCCCACGAGTACAATATTATGTGATAAACATTGTAATTTTCTACTGTCTGGCTGTTAATTTATCTATAGTATGTATGTATTGAAAAAAATGTGTTTAAGTATGTATCTGTTATCTAGTGTCCATAGTACAAGCTTTGCTTAATTTGGGACTAGGTACTTGTGTTAAATGGCCCTAAATATTTATTATTATTAGGTACAAGCTAACCCAGAAAACTTCATTCCGCCATTTTTAAACGTGACTTATTTCACAGACACGAACTATTTGTATGGAAAATATAATTGTGGTTTTTACTACTCCATTCACAATTTCTTCATATTTTCTCATCCGTTCCTAAGTTTTAGCGAGACAAACAAACGAAAATTGATTTTTATTTATATTATTTATATAGAAGATATTTAATATTGTAAACATCACTTTAAAAGTACCAGGAGATCATAATCGTCGTGGAGGCCAATGAACCGTATAAATCAATTATACTAGTTGCCCCAATATCGTTGTATAGCTCGAATATTGTTATGATTTTTTAATTAAACCTCTTTTATGAACCGTGATGAATTTATTATATCACTAACGACCGCTTTCAATATTCTATCTATGCCTTGTTTTGCTTACTAACGGCCATTTTCAATAATTTATCAATGATTATAGATAGATTGTTATGTCAAATTATATATACAGATAGACAAAAGTCATAGCAAATGTATCTGTCGTTAGGATATTGAAATCAAAGTAAGTGCAAATAGATAGATTTGACTTTAGTAAGCAAATCAAGGGGTAGATAGAATATTGAAAACAGCTGTAATGTCAGGCAAATCTATCTATTTGCACTTACTTTGATTTCAATATGCTATCGACGGATAGCCTTTGTTATGACTTTTGACAATCAAATGTTATTTAATCTGAGATTACAATCTATCCATAATCTTTGATACATTATTAAAAATGTAAGGCTCGGTTGCTATATACGACGGAACGTCATAGATACGAATTGTTTTCATTAACGAGTGGTTATTATCAACCAAGTTTTGGTTTGGTTTATTAATATGCTTAAGACTTATGCCTAGTAAGATATTGTACCGTCCGTAAGTAAAAAAGATCGTTTTATTTTTATAGGAAATTGGCACACAAGGTTTAAATTTTTTATAGGACCTGAGCCTTACCTATTTCCACTTTTTATTAAATTAATTGATTTTAAAACCGGTTTCGAAAATTTGATATTTTATTTTCTAGCTGATTCAAAGTGGTAATAGTATTAACCACAGATTAGAGAATAAAAGGCAGATGCAGTGTTCCGAAGACTCGAGTGACGCAAACTACACGTACACGTGCATCTGTGTGAGTGAAATTTGAAAATTGAAGCCCTCGTGACGTGTTGTGTCAAACTAGACGAACATTTTTGTATTTACTTTTGAAGTTTGTATATTTGCTTTTCGGCGTCACTCGAGTCTTCAGCCGCACTCCATCTGCCTTTTATTCTATAATATGTAGTAAAAATTGCTGTTGGTTTACACTCGATATAAATCGGTGTTAATAAATATGTAGTAATAGTATTAATAGTATATAATCATAATTTTGTTTTATTTAGTATTAAAAACAGAAAAAACTAACTATAATATTCTATTAAACGTACCAGGAGCCCATAAATATATGGAGATGGAACGAAGGTCATTGCTCCCGTTCTAATAAATTTAATAAGGCACAATAGATTCCTCTGGGACTCTATTATGTTAATTCCTTTGAATACTTCGAAGGGGATTAATATTAACGCGTTTTAAGGTGTAGAAATGATAAAACATGGGTTCAGAATTTGTTCGAACATTTTTAACCGACTTACAAAAAAAGGAGGAGGTTATCAATTCGACCGTTTTTTTTTTATTATTTTTTTTATGTATGTTACCGCATATCTCCGGCGTTTTTGGACCGATTTGGAAAATTTTTTTGCAACCGAAAGAGTAGAGTTCATGTGTGGTCCCATAGAAATTTGGTTCAAGTCTGATCATCCATGTGGAAGATATTCCAGGGAACTCCTCGAAAATCAACGGAATAAGCTCTGCGGTTAAGGTTTAATGATGTATATATCAACTGAATTGTGACTAGATGATGTGATTACCCTTCACAGGACACTAAAAAGGATAAAATAAAAATTTTTGCCAAAAAATAGAACCGACTTCCTCGCTCTAAAAAGTAGAAAATAACTTTTATTTCATTTTTGTTGAAATCTATACAAAGTCGGTGCAAAATCTTGTTAAATTGAAAATAGATAAGGCACCGACTTTGTATATATTTTTATGTTATAGGTTCATCTGATGTTAAGTGACTGACCGCAGCCCATGAACATCTACAACAGCAAAGTGTCACCTTGCCGGCTTGTAGGAAAGGGATAAGGGAGGATTAATGATAGGAAGTTGGGAGAGAAGAAAAGGGAAAGGAATAGGATAGGAACACGCTTCGTACGAAACACAGTGTAATACTGCTTCACGCCGATCTGCTGGGGGGTGGTAATTACAGCGGTGCGAGCTTGGCCCAATCGTGCAATGCTCGGCTCCCACTCTTTTATTGCTGAAGATGTTATGCAGAACCCTCTGTCGCTTCTTACGACACCCACGGGTAGAAATGGGGTGGCGACACATGTATTCTAACCCGTCGCCACACGGGGTATAGATAGTATAACTTCTAATTATTTATTTATGACTAGCTGTGACATACGGCTTCACTCCCGTAGCATAATAGTTATATAGCTTTTTTCATCAGGGATAATGTAGGATTCCAATGGTAAAAGAATTTTTCAAATCGGTCCAGTAGTTTTGAAGCCTATTCAAGTCTAAGAAACTAAAATCAAATCTTTCCTTTTTTATGTCATTAGCATAGGTATTATTATGTTTCTCTTTCAATCAAAGTACATAGTTAAAAATACAAAACTTCATCCAATTCGGTTTAGTTTTAGACATTAAATGATACTCAGACCTTTTGCCCGGTGGTTACCTGGAAGAGATCACTGTTTAGTGATAAGGTCGCCCATCATACTGTTTTCTTTTATTTTTTTTATTGTTGTTTATATGTATATTTTATGGTATAACCAAGAGTATAAATAAAAATAAATATAAAAATAAATATATTATTTTTTGTTTTTAAATTTGTAAAGTTATTGAGTTCAAAATCTGCAGAAAATTCGATCGATGTGACAAGTGTCAGGCTTAAGTATTTTAAGTACTAGATAAATATGTTAAGCTCTAGGGGAGGGGTGAGGTTTATTGGTTCTGGGGCTATACACATACAGACACACGAATAAAAGTGAATTAATTCGGATTATGTAGATTTTTCAATGCCAAAACATCCCCAAAAGGTCGAGATCGCTTTTACGAAAATATACATTGCATTAGATTTAATGATGATGTTAAGTGACTGACCGCAGCCCATGAACATCTACATCAGTGTCGCAGATGCCATTACTGAATTATAGATAAGCTTTAGAATCGTACGTACATCTATACATATAATAAAACAGTAAGCAGTATTTCTGTTCACAACCACTGGTCAGATTTAGAATGTTATATGCTGATAGACCAATATTAGGTGCAACTTATACATACTACATTTTATTTGGAAAAAATAATTTTTAGCGTTGATTCTCCATATATGTAAACGGAGGGTAAACAAATAAATTCGCGATATAAAATTAGATGGGATGGTCATTGTATATATCTTTAAAAATAAAATAGAGATTTTAAAATAGGTTCTTTGGTAGAATAAATATTTGACGAGATACACTAATAAATTCGTAAATACGTCTATACTGTACAAAATACAGAAAATTGTAGGCCATGTGAGCGAAGAATTTAAGGATAAATGTGTGTTATCCCCTACATTCCACCGCATTGGTCAATGAGAGGGTGCGAGGTTTGATTCCGGATTTTTAGTGCAAGTAGTTCGAGAGGGGAAAGGTTAAACGCTATGAGTCGAATACCAAATAATAGTTAAAAAATATTTACAGATGTATAAAAAAAAAATATTTTTATTTACAGATATTTTGTTGATATCAGTTTTACAATTGCATAACCAACAATATTATCCACAAATTAAAATACAATGGAGCTTGAAATAATAAATTTTTTTGCCAGAAATAGAACCGACTTCCTCTCTCTAAAAAGTAGATAAAAATTTTTGCCAAAAAATAGAACAGCCTTTATCTATTTACAGTTTAACAAGATTTTGCACCGACTTTGTATAGGTTTCAACAAAAAGAAATAAAAGTTATTTTCTACTTCTTAGAGTGAGGAAGTCGGTTTTATTTTTTTGGCAAAATTTCTTATTTATCCCTTTTTAGTGTCCTGTGTAGGGTAATCACATCATGTAGTCACAATTCAGTTGGTATATACATCATTAAACCTTAACCGCAGAGCTTATTCCGTTTATTTTCGGGGAATTCCCTGGAATATCTTCCACATGGAAGATCAGACTTGAACTAAATTTCTATGGGACCACACTGGAACTCTACTCTTTCGAGAATTTTTCAAATCGGTCCATAAACGCCGAAGATATGCGGTAACATACATAAAAAAATACGGTCGTCCTTTTTTTTGGAAGTCAGTTAAAAAGAAATGTTAATGACAAGGAAAATGAACATTTTGACTTTGAGTTAAAATTCCAATAAAATTTTTTCCCGATCCATAGTCAAAGATGCAACCATTAGACCAACGGCAGTCAATTATAAATAATAATTAGTATTGCGCTAACTGAACATATAATTTCAGGTTATTAGTGAAGCGCCACCGTGCTATTTCATTCGAGGTCCGATCCCTTGACGAATTGTTAGGGTCAGTTTAGGGGTGGCACAAGAAAAGAAACATTTTTTTATTTAATAAGATTTTAAAATAGTTTTTTGTTTTTGTTTAACATTATTTTTTCTATTCGAACACTTCACAGCGAACGCGATCACGAGCGACTATGTAATATATAATAATCTATACTAATACATAAAGAGGAAACCTTTGTATTTTTGTATGTTTGTATGTTTGTATTGAATGGGCTCAAAAACTACTGGAGCGATTTCAAAATTTCTTTGACCATTACTTAGAGGGATTCTTCCGAATCCGTATAGGCTATATTTTATCCCGGAAAATAGAAAATAAGCCGCGCGGATCAGCTAGTTTATTATAAATCGCGTTTTAAATCCGCTAAAAAGCATTTTTAATCAAATTAGAAAAAAATATTTTACGTTCTAAGTCAGAGACATCGTAATTGAATGCTATATGTACATATATTACTAACAAATGTCAATATTAATTACTTTTTACTATACTTACCTTAATATTTACCGATTGATTCTTATGTGTCAAGTGGCTAGTGTATGTTTGGTCTTTCAACGTGTTTGATAACTTACCTGAAATTAAAAAAAAAAACATTATTTTTAGAATTCAACTCTTAAAAAAAATTATTTTATTTTCTTTATGTTCTGTATATTAAATTGTACATTTACTTTAATAATATTTTATATTACTATTTTTTATACTTTATTTTTATGGACAGCCCTATATAAACCGGTTTCAGTATAATTTCAATGAAAGTATTTTACATGAGGGCAATAATATCTTTGGATGTGCCACGTGCCTATCACCAAATCAATATAGACCACCCGATTGGCGTAGTGGATGTGCCAATGGTCAATTACCGGAGGGTGTGGGTTCGATCCCCACGAGTAGAAATATATACGTATATTTCTAAGAAATATCAATAGGAATTAAATATTAATTAGTTTTAACTTACCCTAAAATTTACCGACTAATTTCCTTCGAGAGTAGAAAATTACGAAGTACATCTTATCATAATTTTTTACTAGTGGGGATCGAACCCACACCCTCCGGCGTAATAGACTATTGTATCCATTGTTCCAAAAGGATTGTCACATAATTTCATTATTTATTTTTTTGTCGTTAAAAAAAGTTTTTCAAAAAAAAAATTTAAAAATACTTTTTTGGCAACCCTATCACTTAAAACCGGTTTTAGCATAATCTCATTACAACTATTTGCATGGGGGCAGTAAAATTAGAGAAAGGGCCGGACATCGAAGGGTTATATAACCTACTGTTTGAGTTCAAAATAATCCATGAAAAACGTATAGAAATGCCATATCGGCCGTTTTCAATAATGTATCAAAGATTATGGATAGATTGTAATCTCAGATTATATGACATTATTGACAAAAGTCATAACAAAAGCTATCCGTCGACAGTATATTGAAATCAAAGTAAGTGCAAATATATTGCATGACTTTAGTAAGCATAACAAGAGATAGATAGAATATTGAAAACGGCCGTAACTGTAGCATTCATCTTTCAAAATTAATTTAAGATAATAACTTTTTGCCAATAAATAGAACCGACTTCCTCAATGTAAAAAGTAGAAAATAACTTTCATTTTATTTTTGTATCTAGGATTTTTATATATTTTTATTCAAAGTCAAAACGTTTATTTTCCAAATTGGCCTCTTTCGAGGCACTTTTAGAACGTCTTTTATTTTATTTTATTCGGATGGCTTACATTTGTATGACAAAGTAAATCTAACTTAGAAATAAATCCGCTAAAAAGCTATGACATCTAGAAAAACCAATATTGTATACAATTTATAAATTAATGGAATTTTTCTTTAAACTATAAACTATTATTATATAAAAATTTTTAACAACCACTATTTTTATAATGAAGAAAATAATTTTTAGGATTTATCCCAAGAAAAAACAGGTGCACCCGTCATTTTGAAACTGACATTTCTAATGTTACCATAACTTATAAAGCTAAGTGTTCACTTATCAGCATTAAAAGAAAAGATAGAAAAATCTTTATTCATTATAGGTACATTTATGGCTTAAAATTACCTAATATTACTTATTTTAATCTTTTATTAAATTATAAAGCTGAAGAGCTTTTTTGTTTGAACGCGCTAATATTCTCAAGAACTACTAATCCGATTTGAAAAATTGTTTGAGTGTTAGATAGCCCATTTATCAAGGAAGGCTATAGGCTATATTATATCATCCTGATATTCCCACGGGAGCGAAGACCTGTAGGTACTCTGGGGATATAATAGTGCACAAGTATCTTATATATATATATTTTTTTAAACTGCAACTTAAATAAATTGTCGCCAAACTTTAACCAGTTTGTTGGCGAGGCGCTCTTATGTCTAACTTACGTTTTCAATGAGCGCAAGCAAATGTGCACTCTCTATTCCTTTACTCTTAGTTTGAGTAGAAAAATCTCAATAACATTTTTTGGAACTACCCGGGAATCGAACCCGAGACCCCTTTATGTGTAGTCAAAGATGCAACCACTAGACCAACGAGGCAATATACTATTAATAAGACTATAACAATGCGTTACCGACCAGTGAAAGCTTACCTTAATACAGTTTTTATGTCGAATTCCTGAGTTCTTAAATTACAACCGAAATAAGTGACGTGGAAAAGATTAACCGATTTGACAAAATGATTTGAGTTGGGTTATTTTGAAGTAGGTAAAAAAAACTTAGGAAGAATTTTATACCCTAGTAATATAAGTGTCTTTTCCCAATAAAGGAACATCACAGAATAATAAAAATAATACTACTATTATTAAGGTGAAAGTTTGTGAGGATGTGATGAAACTTGGAATAGTTGTAGGTAATGGTTCAGAATAACATATAGGCTACTTTTAATCGCGGAGTTTACACGGGATCAGAAGAAAGGCGAGTGAAGCCGCGGGGCGCGGCTAGCGAAAGTTTGTGAGAATGTACGTGTGTCTGTTACTCTTTTCAAAACTACTAAATCGATTATGATGAAACTTGGTATACATCTATCTTAAAAATGTTTAAAACTACGCAAAGAATTTTGATGCGGTTTTTTTATAGTGATTCAAGAGAAAGGTTTATATGATAACATTAATTGAATAGTGGAGAAATACTGTTATTTTTGAGGTTTCCAATGTAATGTCGTTAATTATCAATTTTTTCCACATTGCAAACGCAGGCTGAACCCTACGAGATTTATCAATATGTACTAATTTTTATATACAACGTTCACAGTTTTTCTGTAGTGTATTTAGTATCAGCATTGCCGTACGAAGCCGGGGCGGGTCGCTAGTCTATTTTTCTGAGAAACGCAATCCACTTTTAAAATACTTTTTAAAGGAACTTCTTACTGTTTAAAACGCGGTTTATTATACACTAGCTGCGCACCAGGGCTTCGCTCCCGTGGGAATATCGGGATGATATATAGCCTATAGCCTTCCTCGATAAATGGGCTATCTAACACTAAAAGAATTTTTCAAATCGGACCAGTAGTTTCTGAGATTAGCGCGTTCAAACAAACAAACGAACTCGTCAGCTTTATAATATTAGTATAGATTATTTTACATTATTATTTAACCCGACGTTTCGAGCACTTTACAGCGAGCGTCGTCACGGGAGACGGAGATGGCAATCCATCGTCACATCTCCCCATTTTAGCTCATTTTTGTGAATTAAATATAGTTTTGTATAAACAAAATGTTGCCAGCAAAAACAGTTTTATGTTTTTTCTGCGATTTGTGGAAATGTGACAAACAGACTAGAGAAAAGGCAGATGGAGTGTTCCGAAGACTGCAGTGATGCGGAAAAGCAAATACAAACTTCAAATACAAAAATGTTCGTCTAGTTTGACACAACACGTCACGAGGGCTTCGTAATTTTCAAATTTCACTCACACAGATGCACGTGTACGAGTAGTTAGCGTCACTCGAGTCTTCGGAACACTCCATCTGCCTTATATTCTCTAATCTGTGGTAAGAAATAACGAAATGATCATAGCTTTTTTGACGACCCGATTGGCGCAATGGATACAGCAATGGTCTATTGCACCGGAGGGTGTGGGTTCAATCCCCACGAGTAGAAAATTATGTGATGAATATTGTAATTTTCTACTGTCTGAGAGTTTATTTATAGTAAGTATGTATTAAAAAATGTTTAAGTATGTCTATCAGTTATCTAGTTTTCATTGTATTGCTTAGTTTGGGACTAGATGGTGTAGTGTCAAATATCCAGGAATATATATTTTACCAGTAGCTTCGCTTAGAATTCAGTGCCATTGGAACTATAAAAATTATCACCCTATCTATCTAATATCTATCTAATATACGAAATTTTATCAAAATCTGTAGGTCTACCACGTTTCGTACGCAATTGTGTTTTTTCAGACTTTTGAAAATTAATTTTCTGTGTAACATTTATATAGTTGTAGCCAATATACCGCTCTTTGGCGATTATGTAGACATAAGATACCTTTTTTTTTTTTGATTATGTACCTTTTTTTAAATAAATAAAATTCTACGGCAGGTAGGACACTGTACAAGCTATTTGAACGTAGCTAATAAGGTTTATTATTAGGTTTTTGTGTATAAATTCCATTCTGTAGTTGTTATTTTGGCTTGTATTCGAGCGACATTATCGCGAAGTGATAAAGCTCGAATAAAGACAAAAATAAATAAATTAAAACTCGATATTTTAAAAAATTTTTCAGATTTAATTAACCTTGTTAGCTTTCCAAAATCAGGTACTATACAGTACCATGTTAACAATTGCTAATTGAATTAAACGTGATAACTCCCGCGGGAAAAGAGCGAGCACTTTACAGCGAGCGTGGTCACGGGAGACTGAGATGGCAGTTGTCTTCATGAGTGTTTCAAAAATTGTGTGTCTACCTCCATTTATTTCCTCGAAGATGGTATTTGTTTTCCGAACCAGTTTTCCAAATACCATCTTCGAGGAAATAAATGGAGGTAGACACACAATTTTTGAAACACTCATGAAGACAACTGCCATCTCAGTCTCCCGTGACCACGCTCGCTGTAAAGTGCTCGAAACGTCGGGTTAAATAATAATGTAAAATAATGTATAATAAACCGCGTTTAAAATCCTTTAAAAAGTATTTTATTTAAAATGTTTTAGTATGTCTATCAGTTATCTAGTTTAGTACAAGCTTTGCTTAGTTTGGAACTTGATGGCGTTGTGTTAAATGTCCAAGATTATTTAATCATTTAAAAATATTTGCTTTGATGCATGTTATACAGCTATATGTGTACCAAGTTTCATCAGAATCAGTAGTTTTTGCGTTATGGAGTAACAAGCAGACATCCTCAAATTTCGCATTTAATTATATTTGTAGGATTAACTCAAAAAATTCTTTAGTTACTAGTTACTACCCGTGGCTTCGCTCACGTTATGTTCAGGACCTAGACTCAATAAAAGTCACAACTAATCTAGATAACAGCCTATCTATGAATGAAATTTCATCAAAATCTGTTCAGTAGTTTCTGTAATTGATTCTTAAAATATAAAAACAATATATATTTATTCTTTTAAGGATCACCAACATGACATACACTGTTAAAATGATGCAAGCTTTGTGAAATTACCTTATAATTACGAATCATAAATAATTATGAAAATTCCGTTGTCCACAAATGAAATACCTATATTATACCTGGTGTGAGGTACGTGTGTCCGTCCCACGGTACCTCCGGAACGCAAACATCGTTGTGTTGTCTCAACGGGCCTCTAATTAACTGACTTTGTGTAGGGCTGCCACATTAATAATTATTTATCAAAATTTAATTTTGTTTTTTTTTTATTTTACTAACTGATCCACGCGGCTTCGCTCCTATAGCATAATGTTATATATAGACTGTAAAATATAGCCTATGTTACTCGTGGATAATGTAGCTATCGAATGGTGAAAGAATTTTTAAAATCGGTCCAGTAGTTTTTGAGTCTCTTCATTACAAACAAATAAACAAAGTTTTCCTCTTTATTATTAATTTAATTAAAAATTTCTGCCAAAGCGGCTAATTTTAACAGAGACTAACCAACGTTGTAGGAGATATGATGTGTAAATGTGTGCGCAAATAAATACACTCTCCTTTTTTAAAGAAAGTGTTACATGATATTTAATCATCATATATATCATAGTAACACGATATTTTATTATGCTTGTCAATGTTTGGATATCTGTGTATCAATCACAAAATACTGAACGGATTTTGATGAAATTTTGATTATACATAGTTAGATGGAAGAATTGGGCTGAAACTTGGCTGCAAGTAGATGTTATGACGTAGACATCCGCTAACAAAGGATTTTGATTAAATCCCACGGGAACGGAGAAAACAGATATATGCAGGTTAAAACGCGGGGCATAACTAGTTTTAGATTTATTTTTAAATATGACGGTCTTGAAAAATGTAGCAAGCTATATATACGGGAACTAAAACAAATACCGCAGGAAACCGCGGGGCGCAGCTAGTTATAAATATATTTTTAAATATGACAATCCTGAAAAATGCAGCTAGCTATATATTTGGAAGTATAATATATTTTTTTTCATAGAAAATTTTTCTATGATAATAATTAAATTTTATTTACTAAAATTGTGGTGTGACAACCCTGCGTAAAGTATTCTATACTTCAGACATCTTTCTCTCATTATTTTTCTCAATAATTGATAAGCCACTTATGGATTTTTATTTTTGTGTCATCTATACTATATCATTACAAAGAGGAAAGTTTTGTTTGCATTGAATAGGCTCCGAAAATACAGGACCGATTTCGATGAAGTTTTGTACAGAGATTCTTTAGTGACATTTGAAAGCAAAGATAAACTAAACTTGTTGCAACATGAAATTACTATTACTTCTACAGTAAAATATGTAATCTGTTGCGCCAGAGGGTGTGGGTTCGATCCCCACTAGTAAAAAATTATCATGTGATGAACATTGTGATTTTCTACTGTCTGGGTTTTCATTTATCTATAATATGTATGTATTTACAAAAAAGTTTTTTTTAAGTATGTGTATCAGTTATCTAGTTTCCATAGTATAAGCTTTGCTCAGTTTGAGACTAGATGGCGTTGTGTTAATTGTCAAAAAAAAAAATTAAAATAACTATGAATAAATATTACTAAATTTAGGAAAAAGCGATCAGAAGCAGCCCTACTCCCGTGACGTAAATCCTTTGTCCCGCACAAACAATTAATTTTATACAAACTGCGACTAATTTCAGTCCGAGATTTAAACGTTTCTCTTTTCTTGCTGCCTTTTTTC
>LQNK01001619.1:103668-128383 GCA_001586405.1 Phoebis sennae | reverse complement strand
ATAATGTTTTTATTTTAATACAAACTGACACAACAGTTAAATAAGATTAAAACCAAAACAAAAGCTCTCTTTATCTAAAAATATACGTAAAAACCATATAAAACCTCACGCTTATAAAAAAGAGGGTCTTCTCGTAATCGTTAATTAGGTAGCGAATTAAACAAGAGTAATAATTTGTAAAATAATAAAAACAAGGCTTACCGCCAGCACGCGATCTGTATATCGTTTATACGACCACGATACGATCAAACGATAAAGTTGTGTAAAAATAATTCATGCGGTGTTTAGGCTATGTTTTTACTTTAAGTTTCAGGAGAAAAGTGACATTGGATTGGTCCCTTTGAACATTATCAAAAAATAGAACTGACTTCCTCACAATAAAAGTAGAAATTAATTTTTATTTAATTTTGAAATCTACTCAAAGTCGGTGAAATCTACTCAAATACTTATTAAATGATTTTAAACGCAAATGAGTCGAGTTAGACACACAATTTTTGAAACACTCATGAATACAACTGTCATCTCAGTCTCCCTTGACCACGCTCGCTGTAAAGTGCTCTAAACATCGGGTTAAATAATGTATAATAAACCGCGTTTAAAATCCTTTTAAAAGTATTTTATTTAATATGGAAAGTACTCGCGTTAAAACAAACACAAGGTTATACTAACTTTAGTATATTTGTAGCCGTAAGGTTTCTTTAAAATAATTAAATAAAAGTAATGCGGTAGATTTGAGAACTGTTTTTTGAAAGTTACCAAAAAAGTCGTATCGAGATCGTATAACCGCTCGCTATCGTTACGACAGAGCATAGATTTATGGGATATTAAGCTAATGGGCTTCTCTGGCTGTCCTAGTTAACCTTTCGTGGTTATTTATTGAGGCCATCGAAAAATTAATACCGAATGTGTTATTTGTGAGTTTATGTGTTTTGATGTAATTATAAATACGTTTATGTGTGAATTATAAAAAAATAAACTTTGCCAAATATGATTATCATAATACTAGCTCGTAGTATATATATATATATATACTACGAGCTAGTATATATATATATAATGCTGTTCGTTAGTCTCGCTAAAACTCTAGAACGGCTGAACGGATTTATCTTATCTTGGTCTTGAATTATTCGTGGAGGTCTAGGGAGGATTTAAAAAGTGAGAAAAAATCGAATAATTACCGGGTACATGTGAGCGAAGCCGCGGGCGGAAAGCTAGTAGCTTATAAAATATAGCCTATGTTACTCGTGGATAATGCTTAGATTATAGCTTTCGAATGGTGAAAGAATTTTTAAAATTGGTCCAGTAGTTTTTGAGCCTATTTATTATAACCAAACAAACAAACAAAATTTTCATCTTAGTTAGTGTATATAAAAAATGCGAAATTTACTATGTCTGTCTCTTCTTCACGCCTAAACAATTGAACCTATTTGGATGAAATTCTACAGAGATTGTTTGAAATTCGAAATAGGATATAGGATTTTTATACCAGAAATCTCATGAAAACCGCGGGAAACAGCTACTATCAAATATAAAGAATACTTATATTACTTCTTTTTCCGAAATGTTATTATTATATGTTCATTTATACTTAAAATCTTTCATACACAGTTCCGTAGAACACGGTGAACAAACATAAATTCGACGACAAACTAAATATTTACGTATCGATAAGCCGACCTTCAACTGGGTCGATAAACAAATTTATCGATAACCAAACAACACTATCGTGGACATCACTAGCTGTCAATATAGTTGTTAATATTTTAATACAACACAACTTTCTTTTTAGTAACATACTTTTAAATTCCGCTTGAAATGTATTAATACAAGCTGTGGGTCGTAACTTCATCGTTAAAGTCAAAGTTAAAAGTCAAAGTCAAAAGTCAAAGGCAAAGTCTAAAGTCAAAAGTCAAAGTCAAAGTCAAAGTCAAAGTCAAAGTCAAAACGTTTATTTTCCAAATTGGCTTAAAAGATATCTTTTCATTAATCCTCTCCTTATCTTCTTATCTTCCTTCAAGCTGGCAAGGCATCTGCGACACTTTGATGTTGTAGATGTTCATGGGCTGTCAGTCACTTAGCATCAGGTTTACTATGAGTGGGAATACGTGTGTCGCCACCCCATTTCTACCCGTGGGTGTAAGAGGCGACAGAGGGTAATTCTGCTGCATAACATCTTCAGCAATAAAAGAGTGGGAGCCAAGCACGATTGGGCCAAGCTCGCAACGGTGTAATTACCACCTCCCAGCAGAAGATCGGCGTGAAGCAGTATTGCACTACGTTATAGAAGGTACAAGGTTTAAATTACCTAGTTACACAATTTTTGACGTTTGCAAAACAACATAAATTTGGGAACCACTGAAAATCAGTTCTGTGTCTTCTTTTAGACACAGGTACACTGAGTGGTTTTCCGTTTTCGGCACGCATTGACTCACCATACAGATTTCACTGGCACACTCATATTTATTTAGTGTTTTTTTATGTTTCTTTTTTTAATCTCTTCGTCTCTTTCTATTTTTTGTTTGTATGTGATTGTATATTGTGTATTGTGTGTGTGTCGAAATAAATGTTTCTTTCTTTCTTTCAAAAGCCTCCAGGACTGTCACAAATTCTGTACACACTAGGAAGTAAAAAATTATATTCATCTTTGATGGGAAGCCATTAACAAATAGAAAAAAAATCATGGTTTTTTTAAAGAGAAAATGTGTGTTCATGTTACGAATTATGCTGCGCCCCAGGGCTTCGCTCCCATGGGAATATCTGGATGATATATAGCCTATAGCCTTCCTCGATAAATGAGCTATCTAACACTAAAATAATTTTTCGAATTGGACCAGTAGTTCCTGAGATCAGCGCGTTCAAACAAACTCTTCAGCTTTATATTAGTATAGATAACCTTTATTTTGTGTAAGGAAACACTGAACCGATTATGATGAAACTTTCTATATATGGCTACTTTAATCCCGGAGTCGCCACGGGATCAGAAATTACGCGGGTGAAACCGCAGGGTGTGACTAGTAGGTATTACAACTTACTAACAGCTAGTAAAAAACAAGAAACATTACTAGAAATTGTTTAGTCATATTCGGAAATATCTATGAGAAAACAAACACAAAACTAGTTTCTAATATAACTTGTAACAAAAAATAAAGCTAGTCGTTCACATATCGGCTTCAATATTTTTTTTGTCCAAACTATAATTATAATTTAATATAATTTAATTTAATTTTTACAAACAACAAACAACAACAACTTACAACAAAATATATATATATTTTTTTTTAATTTCGTCACAATTCTGACTATATCACTCTCGTATAGACAAAATACATGTGTAGAATAGAATAGAAAATATTTTTAATCATGTAAACTTTTTACAAAGTACTTATGAATAGTCATTTTTTAAGTTACCGCCGGTTCGGAAAGTCGCTCCTATCGAGAAGATACCGGCAAGAAACTCGATAGTATTAAATCTAAAATAAAATATATGTAATACTCATTTTATTTAAAATTAAATAAAAATTCGCCAAAAAATAGAACCGACTTCCCCGCTCTAAAAAGTAGAAAATAAGTTTTATTTAATTTTTATTGAAATGTATAAATGTATAAAGTCGGTGCAAAATCTTGTTAAATTGAAATTAGATAAAGGCACCGAATGAAATCTATACAGAATAGATTTCAACAAAAATGGTAAAAAATAAAATATATGACGTTTCAAAAGAGCTTTGAAAAAGCCAATTTGGAAAAATAAATTATTTGAATTTGAATTTGAAAAAATATAAAGAAGATTATTAGAAATGGGGTGGCGACACATATTCTAACCCACCACACAGGTTAAATAGTATCACTTACAGTCGATCTGTGGCCACTTAACATAAGTTTCACAGCCATAAACAATTAGTTAACTAAAATCACACTTTAGCATTTGTCATTCAATATTAGCTTTTGCTATACTAGCGATTCTCTCTTGCTTTACTTTGATAAGTATAAAACTTTTCAAATGTTCAAAAAACAAGTTTTTAACTTTATTATAAACTAGCTTTCTGCCCGCGGCTTCGCCCGCGTAGACTTCAAAATTCTTATTTAGGTATGACAATTTTTAAGATTTAGAAACGTACGTCTGTAAATATATCTCGTCAAAGGTTCAAGTTCGAAGTATATCCTAAATTAAAAATAACAAAAGTGTCACTGTTCATATATATTTGTAATAATTCTATTTTTTTTAATATTGACATTTTGGAAATCTGTCATATACTGTCAGAATTTAGGCATTTAATACACTTTTTTTGTATTACCAATTCTGTACAATAATAAATAAATAATAGATACAATTCTAAATATTCTAGCAAAATATATTGGTTTGTAACTGCATAAATTCATTGGTTGAAGGTCTCAGTTACAAGTAACGTAAGTTGAGTCACAACCGGTTGGGAAACCGACGTGACCCGAGCTTTGAATACAGACATAAAATACTTCTGAAGAAAATGTACGTATTGAATGTATTTCGAAAAATAACTATGGATTTTTGGTGAAAAACGTAGGTATCGAATCTTTTATATAGACTTTTAGAAAAAGCCTATCTTTAGACTGAACCTTTTTGAGAAAATATCTAACGATCTTTAGTAGGAAACATAGATAGAGACTGAATCTTTTATTGAGAAATTATCTAAAGATTTTTGGGGAAAAGAAAGGGACTGAATCTTTTTTTGAGAAAATATCTTTTTTAGATTAGTATTAATTAGGTTATCCTAAGCATGTTTTGTATAAGCTCTTTGATACTAACGTAATTTAACTTTCTGTTTAAATAAAGATATTTCATTTCATCTAAAGATTTGGAAGGATTTTTGGAGAAAAGATAGAGACTGAATCTTTTTTTGAGATGATTTTTAATTATTTTTGGGGAAAAGATAGATTTGACATACAGGTAGATGCTATGATATAGGCATCTGCTAACAAAGGATTTTGATCTATACCTAAAATCCTAGGCGAACGGGAGAAACCGCGGGGCAAAGCTAGTTTTAATATAAATATATTATTTGAAAATATTTGCAAAAGACGTAAAAAGATAAGTAAATATGACAATTATAGTAAAAAATATTATTTTACGGAGAGCATATGTAATAAACTTGTCACGACGTTTATTGCCTCTTTACTTGCTAGTGATGGGATAGTGTGTCAAAATATCGATAATTAGTGTGAAATTGAGGTTTCACAGTGTATCTTCTGATCCCGTGGCAACTGCAGGAAAAATAATGTTTATATGTTATTTTGGGCCCTTATCTATATGTATACCAAGTTTCATCATTATCGGTTTAGTAGTTTTTGAGTGAAAGACATACATACATCCATCCTCACAAACCTTCGTATTGATATTAGTAGGAAGTAGGATAACATCCTATTATAACTATTTTTATGCAAATAAAAAAATAGATTAAAAAATTGAATTTATTTTGTAAACTATTTTGGTATAAAAACACAAATTGAAAAATATGTATCTTTTATCGTGGGAATTTCGCTATTTGGTAGTAATTAAAGTTAAATATATAGTTTAATGGACGAAAAGCGAGTGTCTGTAATAAGCTTGTCACGACGTTAATTGCCTCTTTGTTTGCTAGTGATGCGATCGTAGCGGAACATTATCGATAAATTTTTAATATAATATGTATTATACAAAAAAGTTACATAAATTACCAGAAAATTTTGCAGTTGATAGAACGATTTTATTTATTTATTTATTTTAAAAGAAAAAAGAAAAGAAAATATATTTATTTGGCAAGAAAAAAATAACAGATTAAAACTTAAGGTATAAACAAAAAAATAAATAAAAAAGACTAGCAAGATATTTGTTTTTTTCACATTTAATTCTTCATAGCCTTTGATTTTTATTTTAGTTTAATAAATCAATTGCTTATATGTGTATATTTTTATTGAGTTTATTCACAAAAAAAAACCATAAAATTCTTAAATGTATTTTCGATATATCTTTCTTAAATTTTTGGAGTTTTTTAGTAATGATCAATTTTTCATATTTCAAGAGTTATAATTATTTATTTATTTAATAGATATACCAACGTTTGTTTATATTGATACAATTTCAAAATTATTAAATATATTGAATTGGATTTAAATATAACAAACAATTATAGGTAAAACAACTTAATTACATTATAGTTACTTTTAAATTTTCTTTGCTTTAATGAAATAAATTTCAAGTTAATATATTTTATCGATACAACACATCACTAGTCCACAAATATTGACGCATCGATCGGTCTGAGTTTGTTTGTTGTATTGGGAACACCGCCCGTATCTAGTGAAGTTTAGTGTAAAAGCCCAATACTTTTATATTACACTAGCTGATCCGCGCGGCTTCGCTCCCGTAGCATAATGTTATATAGCCTATAAAATATTGCCTATCCCATTTCTACCCGTGGGTATCGTAAGAGGCGACAGAGGGTAATTCTGCTGCATAACATCTTCAGCAATAAAAGAGTGGGAGCCGAGCATTGCACGATTGGGTCAAGCTCGCACCGGTGTAGTTACCACCCCCCAGCAGAAGACCGGCGAGAAGTAGTATTGTACGGTGAGCGGGTGCCCGGAGGCCTGTATTCTATACCTCTCCCGTGCTGTCCTACTCCTCTCCTAACTTCCTTATCATTAATTCTTTCCTTGCCCCCTCCCCTTCCTTCAAGCCGGCAAGGTATCTCGACACTTGCTGTTGAAGATGTTCATGGGCTGCGGTCAGTCACTTAACATCAGGTGAACCGCATGCCCCGCTTGCCTATAACATACAAAAAAGCTTTCTAATGGTGAAAGAATTTTTCAAAACGGTTTAGTAGTTTTAGAGCATGTTCATTTCAACCAAACAAAGTTATCTTCTTTATAATATTAGTGAAGAAAAAATGATTCCAATCATAAAATAATCCCCAGTCAAAAATTGTCGTAAAATATAATTTATGATAATGAAAACGGAGAAAATGTAAATATTAGGACAATAATTATGTGGCCACCTTTAGTTTGTGACCGTTAACAAAAGGGTTTAATATGTTCGTAAAAAAATGGTTTTATTTTAGATATGTCATTTACAGTTATAAAAATTACTGTTTGATTGTTGCCTTTTTTAGTAAAGATCGAGGAGTCTCCGGTTTGAATCCCTGGTTAGACCAAAAAAATATTTTTGTTATTTTTAAATAATCAGGAGTACAATAAAAAGAGGCTCTGGACAATTTTTGTTTAACTATACTAATATCAAAGGAAAACTATGTTTGATTGTAATTAATAGGCTCAAAAACTACTAGACCGATTTTAAAAATTCTTTCACCATTCGAAAGCTACATTAGCCACGAGTAACATAGGCTATATAACATTATGCTACGGGAGCGAAGCCGCGCGGATCAGCTAGTCTTTCCATATTTTAAAAAACCTAGTCAATTATTTGCTTCGTTCAATACTTGTGTAATTGGCAAACTTTGACTGCCTCGTTGGTCTAGTGGTTGCATCTTTGACTACAAATCAAGGGGTCTCGGGTTCGAAGCTTGGGTGGGGCCGAAAAAAAAATGTTATTGGGATTTTTCTGACAAAAAAATTTCAGTAACAGCCCTGAGTCTGGAAGTTGACGGTGCTGGAGCACCCCCGCCGAAGCCCCGTGCCTCGGAGAGCACGTAAAGCCGTCGGTCCTGCGCCTGATCTCTCTCTGCGAGTGTCGGTCTGCCCCCATCGGGTTATGAGAGTAAAGGAATAGAGAGTGCATCTGTGTTCGCGCGTACACTTGTGCACTATAATATCTCCTGTGCAGCTAGCTAGTCTCGGTTAAGATTAGCCACCATGGCCGAAATCGGTCAGGGAGTTTATTATTATTAATTGGCAAGCTTTCACATTTATAATACAATAATTAAATATGCAAATTGAATTGATTATTATTTACATTACATATGTTAATATCGATAACCGATACGAGTAATTGGTTCAGAACAATTAATAATTAATCAGTTTGGCATATCGTAGTATGGTGATGTCACACGGTCAAGGCTTGCAGGAGCGTAAAGTTTGAGCGATTTTTTAAATTTATAAAAATATATGCATTTACACCCAATATTGCACATTACATATTATGTATTCTTATTAATATTGACCAATAAAAAAATAATATTATATTTTTCTTATTAAAGATAACATTTGATACTAAATATTATCTTGGACGTATCATTAAAATAGGTCTCAAAACGAATTCAAATTGCATTTTTTTTGCTTTAAGGAAAAAACCATAAGTTTTATACCCTTTTGAAATTGTTAATAAATACAGAAGGTTTTAAAACCGACTCCGTGTAGTACATTTTTTAAATCACAGACTATCAAATCTGACTTCAAAATTTTACTCGATACTAAATTTGAAATAAATATTTTTTCCTTCCGTAACCTGATATTTCTATTAGTATCCAATGCCTGTATCTATTAAAGCAACTCTTAGAAAAAAATTTGGCAAAAAAATTATCAAAGACAAATAAGAACTATGGCAGCAGCATACATCCACCTTTACACACTACATGACGGATGGCTTATTAACATACTCTCAACTGCAGATAACCACTAGTGATGTAACTATCGATATATCGATATATTTGATAGAATGGAAATGCATTAAAAATATGGAATCAAATCCTCTTTCACACTAATTCCACATTTATTAATTAACTTTATTTAATTTTAAAACAGTTTCGAAAAATCATCATCAGGTAGTAAACAGATCAGAGTAATAAAATTTAAAATATCTCGTTTATGTTTAATTTATTTTCTTTGATTCAATTAAATATTGTTTAAGTTATTTATTTAGGTTCTCCATTTATCCTTAAGTGAACTAATTAAAAAATTTTATTGATTTTTTAAATAAAATACAATATTAATAAAATATTTGTTTTTTTTTTTAATATGGAAAAGGTGCCATATTCAGCATATGTTTCGACCATCATAATAAGTTGCTATGCTATTTTTAAATTTCATGTTAATAATTCAACAAAATACAACACGCATTATTTATCATCATTTTTTAATTCATTATTTTTTATCGATAACTCGCACATCCCTAGCAATTCGCTGCAGCGTTGCGATAAGCTCAAATAGTGATGCATACCATCTGCATACATTATCGATACCCTGAGAACGGCTATGGAAATTCACACAGAGTGAAAAAGGAATATCTTTTTAAATGAATTTTAGAATAAAGGTAGAGAATAAATAAAATTATAATTTTATGATAAAACTAGCTTTCCGCCCGCGGCTTCGCTCGCGTGGACCCGGCAATTCGAATTTTTCTCGCCGTAAAAACCATGCTTGAACTTCAACGAACATTAAAAAAAAAGAATTGTCCAAATTTGTCCAGTTGTTGTTGAGTTATGCGCTTACCAACACATTTTGCGATTCATTTTTATATATAAGATTCACCGTATGAAAACACCAAAAAAATTAAGATACAACTTAGGTGAAACCGCGATTCTTAGCTAGTCTTTTACTATTAAAGCCCTTTATTATGAAACTAGCTTTCCACTCGCGTGAACTACAAATTTCTGTATTTTGTAGAAGCGTGAAAAAATACACATAATTATTTAAAATTATTGTAACCTTGTAACGTAAAAAATGTACAAAAATTTGAAATTCATGGAAGATAAGTATTCATGTTTGATTTTCCCACAATATCGGCTCTTATCAAATTAATGTTTAAATAACTGAAAGGATTTTTGGAGGTCCATGCAAAATATTATTTTTCAAAGATAAGATAGTCCAACTAAAAGATTCCCGAATCTTTACAAATAGTATTTAAATCCTTGACAATTGAGAACGTTTTAAGTTTTAATCTAAATTTAATCTGAAATTACGTTTGATATTATTAAATAAAATACTTTTTATAGGATTTTAATTATACATTATTTTACATTATTATTAACCCGACGTTTCGAGGACTTTACAGCGAGCGTGGTCACGGGAGACTGAGATGGCAGTTGTCTTCATGAGTGTTTCAAAAATTGGAAAATTGGTTCGGATTCTTGCAATATTGACTTACAGTGCCCTCTTGTCTTTTGGTATGCTTGACATGCGGTTTTGAATAATAATAATCTATACATATAATAAAAGAGTAACCGAACCATTTCTGTACATTTAATATTTTTCAAAAAGAGTGATTGGTATGTAATATGTATGTTCCACAGATACCAAAACCATTCTTAGAATTTTTTTTTTCTGTTTGTCTGTTTGTCTGTTTGTCTGTTTGTCTGTTTATCTGTTTGTCTGTTTGTCTGTTTGTCTGTTTATCTGTTTGTATGTTCATCAATCACGTTATAACTACTGGGTAGATTTTGATAAAATTTCACATGCTGATAGACCAATATTAGGTTCAACTTATAGGCTACATTTTATTTGAAAAAAATATTTTTAAGGGTGACTCTCCATACATGTAATCGGAGGGTAAAAAATAAATTCGCTAATACATCATTAAATGTGATATCATTGGATAGGAATTTGAAAATGAAATAGAGGTTTCTAAATGCGTTTTTTGCTAAAGTAAATATTTTTTGAGATATACGCTTCTAAAGTCGTAAATGTGTCATAACACGTGACAATATGAGATTTTGGTTGATTGCGGACATGCCTTTTTATACTTTAACGTACACGTTAAGAGTATAAAAAGGCATGTCCCCAATACCTATAGGTTAAGACGATAAAAACGCTTAATTAATTCTTAAAAACCCTCAAAAAATAACTAACTCTCCGCCCGTGGCTTCGTTCGCGTGGGCTAAAATTTTAGGCGCGCGTACTGTCAGATTTTGGTCAAACCTATTTCTATAGAAAATTATAAAAAAAAACCATAGACATGCGCATATATCAGCGGTCATATGACCGTAATTATTGTAGACTTTTGTTGTGCGCCTCTACAAAATACAGAAATTAGTAGTCCACGCGTGCGAAGCCGCGGGCGGAAAGCTAGTGTATAATAAACTGCGTTTAAAATCCTTTAAAAGGTATTTTATTTAATATGGAAAGTACTCGCGTTAAAACAAACACAAGATTATACTATCGTATTTTATTCTTATAATATAATTTTTATTATTAGTGTTACATTATTTTCGCGCCTGTAGTCGATTTGAAGTTTTTTCTATTAAACTTCATACAAACTATATTAGAATACTAATGTTGCGTCTAGACGGGAAATCTGAGTTCAATCAATTTTTCATATTTCAGCCCTGTAATGGCTTTTTGATGACTTCCATATGAATGTTGAAGTTGAGTTTCATGATATTTTTAACCGACTTTCAAAAAAGGAGGTTCTCAATTCGACCGTATTGTTTTATGTATGTTACCGCATGGATACCGATTTGGAAAATTCTATTTGCATTCGAAAGAGTAGTGTCAGTGTGGTCCTATGAAATTTGGTTCAAGTCTGATCATCCATGTGGAAGATATTCCAGGGAACTCCTCGAGAATCAACGGAATAAGCTCTGCGGTTAAGGTTTAATGATGTGATTACCGTTCACAGGTCACTAAAAAAGATAAAATAAAGATGCCTTTATCTATTCTCTGATTCAGTCTATCTGTACGTCTGTCTCTTCTTCACGCCTAAAAAGAAAGACTGAAAAAAAATTGTACCGGGATTGTCTGACGGATGCCATAGGATAGTTTTCCCTTGCTTTGAGTTTTATAGGTATAGACATCAGCACTTATATGATTTTATGCCTTAAACAATAATAAATATATTTAAGGAAACCTATAAAATCGAACTGCAGTCTGTTTGTAACCGGATTACTGCCAAATATAATCCTTAGCAGTTGAGAGGCTTCCATATTTCATCATTATTAATATGACAGTTCCAAATATATTCAATATCTATATTATATCATTATTTATTTTTATTGACCGAGCGAAGCGAGGTTCCCTGGAATATATTCAACATGGATGATCAGACCTAAACCAAATTTCTATGGGAGCACACTGGAACTCTACTCTTTCGAATGCAAAAAAATTTTCAAATCGGTCCATAAACGCCGGAGATAATATACGGTAACATACATAAAAAAAAATAAAAAAAAAATACGGATGAATCGATAACCTCCTCCTTTTTTTTGAAAGTCGTTAAAAACACAAGTATAAAAAAAACAGTTTGTAACTTAAGTAGCTCTACACTAAAAATAAAGATAAATAAGTGAGTGCAGTAAGGCCTCGGTTCTAAGTATAAATAAGTGAGTGATTAAGTTAAAACAGTGTTAAGTATGCGGGCGGATTCGGTTGAAGAGTGTAAGGACAACATAGTAAGTTACTATAATATTTTTTATTTAACCAACTTTCAAAAAAGGAGGAGGTTATCAATTCGACCGTATTTTTTTTATGTATGTTACCGCATATCTCCGGCGTTTATGGACCGATTTGAATTTTTGTTTTTGCATTCGAAAGAGTAGAGTTCCAGTGTGGTCCCATAGAAATTTGGTTTAGGTCTGATCGTCCATGTGGAAGATATTTCAGCGAACTCCTCGAAAATCAACGGAATAAGCTCTGCGGTTAAGGTTTAATGATGAATATATCAACTGAATTGTCACTAGATGATGTGTTTACCCTTCACAGGACACTAAAAAGTGATAAATAAAAATTTTCGCGAAAAATTTGCCTTTATCCATTTTTAATTTAACAAGATTTTGCACCGACTTTGTATAGATTTCAACAAAAATTATATAAAAGTTACTTTCTACTTTTTAGAGCGAGGAAGTCAGTTCTATTTTTTGGCGAAACTTTTTATTATACATATAATAATCATAATATGTTTTGTCTTTATGTTTTTCTTTATCTCTAATCTGTGAATATAACGTTATACTACGTAAGCAAAGCTGCGCGTAACAGCTAGCACCTTTTTTTGGCAGATATGTAGCCGCGATCTTGCCTGATAATATAAATGATGGTAAGATAGCAATCCTACAATATATCTTAACAAAATCTCATCTATAAAGATGGAGAAATAAAATATTTAAGATTAATTATTAAGTTTCCTAAGATTAGTATAAAAGTAGAGATATTCTTTGACTTATAATCATAAAATTCGATATAAGAGACATTTTTTCTTCACTTATAAGTACTTACTATTTAAATTAATTAAATCTCACTACTGTCAGAGGATAATAATTAAATGTGCTCGCTATTTATTTGTTTTTTTTACGTTTGTTGTTTTAATTTCTCTCTCTCTCTCTCTCTATGTCTCAAATTTGCGATTGTATGATCTTTTAATGTGTACAATATCTACATAACTGTTTAATGTTACTTCCTTTCTTCCATTGGGTTGCTTGAAAGAAATTGCTAATTAGCAAAAGCCGCCTTTTGTGTTGTCTATTTTTGTCTATTTAATGTTAAATTTTCTTGTGTACACAGTAAAGAATATTCATTTCATTTCATTATTAATTAAAATATTTACTTATCACTGAGAAATTTAATTAATCGTAAAGCCTTTTTCATATACCAACGATTATCCAAATTAAAAATGGACCCTAAGAGGTAATAAAATATGAATATGCTAAATTATTCATTATTTAAGTACTTCAATTATTCTTTGAATTAAATTCTTACCGTTTAAGTTAAATTATAAAATACTGCGTGTTTTTTCCTCATAACTGGTTTGTAAGAGATCTCTTTAGTGATAAGCCACCCTTAACTTGTATTATTACGGTATATTTGTTTTCACTTTAATTGCCTTTGAGGTACTCAATTAATTATGTTTAGAATATAAAATATATGTCATTAAAAAAGTTTTTTCTTTAAAATATTGAATAATAATCATATTTATTTCATTATTTACTTTAATGTAAATATTTTTCTACATAAAGAGATAGTCTAGTTCAAATAGTAATATAAGCTTTTGTACGTGTCGTATTTCGGAAGAACCTTAATGTAAAAATGTAGAAAAATATAGTAATATTGACAATTTAAAATTTAAAAAATAGAGCCGTTTTAACTTATAATAGTAATAAGATAAACAAAAATTATAAAGCTCTACCATAACATTTAAAAACACCACATTAACTCTACTTAAACCAAAGCTAAGGTATAGAATAAGCTTTCAAACGAAGCTTTATCAATACTTCAGTATAACTAAAATTAACTAAAAACCATCGAAAACAATGAAAAAATCATCAAAAAACCCACTCACCCTTATCCCAGTACAAAGAGGAAAAAACACACACTGGAAAAACACAAACACAGAAAAACACGAGACACAGCAATGTTCGAAACACAACACACAAGTCGGCGGTCAGGCGCGGACTGAGTTGGGATTTTGTTGTTGGGATATGGGAGTCGTTGGCCGGTGTTGCCAGGTTTGAGAATTAAATACGCTTTGTTAAAGCTCCCCAGTTTTTTTATAATACGTATATTTATAGTATAAAGCTTTAAATATACTTTATTTGCGACTTCACGTCATTAGCATGTCTATGATAAGCAAAATTAGTGTTTTAAACTGCTTTAACTCATCTGGGAACTCTTTTAAATACAATATTAAACGATAGCTACTGACGAATAATGTTAAAAATAATGTCATAGCATTAACACACAGACACTTACGCACACACTCTATCCTTCCGTCTCTCTTGTCTGATTTTTACTAATTAAAAATTTGAAATTTGTAATTGGCGTACCGATCTAATATCTGTTTCTGTATTAATATTTCAAGCTGTAAAGTAAATAAATAAATAATTTTCATCCATCTGCCACCTAAAGTATATTTATCTAAAATATTTTTTGTATTCATTTCAACGCGAATATGTACTTTCAATGAACGCTAATATTACAAAGAGGAACTTTGTTTGTTTGGTTGTAATGAATAAGGTCTACTACTGAACCGATTTTAAAAATTCTTTCACCATTCGAAAGCTATTAATTCGGCTATATAATATAACATTATGCTACGAGAGCTATTGAATAAAATAATTTTTTAAAGATTTTAAATGCGGTTTATTTTACATTTTGTGGGTGTAAGTGGTAGTTACACAATCTTTTGAAACACTCATGAAGACAATTGCCAAATTGCTGTATACTTTACTTTATCTCGTTGAGTCTTAAGAATCCTCTTAAACGTAGATAATAAGTTTATTTTTTTTGTAATGCCCATGACGACATGATTATATCTGATCAAATCCTATTTAATTAAACAAAGATTTAAAAAAATCCTCTTTGGGTCATCTTAAATAATAGTACTATTTATAAAGAATAAAACATTCGTAAGTAAAGATTCGTAATTAATGAATTTTCTACCTGCTGTCTAAAAAATAAGATATGACTAAGGTTTATGGTGTAATAAATGTTTTATGAGCTGACTAATTTTCTTTTACAGCTGCGTCGTTAATAAATAGTAGGGCTCTTTGTTTTTTATTGTATTCAATTCATTAATTACAATTAAAATTATTACAATGTATGAAAAATACGACCTTATTATATGATTTGTATTACAATACAAAAACTAAGAACGAATTATTAAAAAAAATAGAAAATGAATAATAACTTTTTGTCAAAAAAATCGACTTCCTCACAATAAGTAAATAACTTTTATTTAATTTTTGAAATCTATTCAAAGTTGATGCAAAATCTTGTTATAGGATAGAATATAAATAGAAAATTGTTAAATAGAAAAATAGGTAAATGCACCGATTTTGACACTACTTTCCCAAATAAGTCCATAAATGCTAGAGTTATGCGGTAACATGCATAAAAATTGAAAACCTCCTTCTCATAAAGATGTAGTATAAAATAACTTGAATAAAAAATATATATTTCACCAAATTGTGGTAAATTTCTCCGCTGGTATCCCTTTCCACGATACCTGTATTAACGCACACATGCGCACGCCTTTCACAGGGCCCCATGTACGTACACAAAAGGACACACATACACAATACTAGAAAGAGATGGATATACACGCTGTCTCTTTCACAAAACAGGTTCCCAGTTCGATTCCCGTGTTGTTATGTAATTTCTGAATGTGGAATTTAAATTATTTTTTAATTTCGCTTCGTAAATTTATTTGATTGTTTTGACATAATTGTTGATTTATTTGTAAAGCTTCTAACGGATTATAATTATTAACTAGCTTTTACGCGCGGCTTCGCTCCTGTAGAATAATGTTGTATAACCTATATTACTCGTGGATAATGTAGCTTTCGAATGGTGAAAGAGTTTTTAAAATCGCTACAGTAGTTTTGAGCCTATTCCATACAAACAAACAGTTTTCCTCTTTATAATATTAGTGTAAATAATAACTTTTTGTCAAAAAATAGAAACGACTTCCTCATACTAAAAAGTAGAAAATAAAATTTATTTTATTTCTGGAATTTATTCAAAGTCGGTGCCTTTACCTTTGAAAAGATAAAATAAAAGATATTTTATACTTTTTAGTGTGCGTCATTATTTTTCCATTTTCACTGGCACTAATTTTCGAACGCAAAATGTTAAAATAAAAGATATTTACTACTTTTTATTGTGAGTCATTATTTTTCCATTTTCATAGACTCTTTCGAACGCAAAACTAATTTTCCAAATCGGTCCATAAATGCTGGAGATATGCGGTAACATACATAAAAAAGTCGAATTGAGATCCTCCTCCTTTGAAGTCAGTTAAAAATAGAGTATAAATACGTATAGAGTGTATGTGAGTATGAATCATAGACATAAGAAACTTCCTAATAACTTACTAATATTATAAATGTGAAAGTTTCGATGTTAAGATGTTTGGATGTGTAATCACGCTGGAAGCGCGGAACAAATTTTGACGGAATTTCGGATATAGATAGTTTATTTTATTAGCAACATAAACACAAATAAATAAATAAATAAATCCATATTTTTTTTTGACTGCTCGATTGGCGCAGTGGATACGTCAGTGTCTATTGCGCCGGAGGGTGTGGGTTCGATTCCCACGGGTAGAAAATTATGATGTGATGAACATTGTAATTTTCTACTGTCTGGGTGTTAATATCTATAGTATGTATGTATTTACAAAAAAAAACATATGTTTAAGTATGTCTGTCAGTTATCTAGTTTCCATAGTACAAGTACTATATCATAATCACATCATAATTTTCTACTCGTGGGGATCGAACCCACACCCTCCGGTGTAATAGACCATTGCTGTAATCACTGCGCCCATCGGGAATCGTGTATCAGTATTTTGACATGACAAAGTTATATGTTGAAGAAATACTTTTGACATATAATGTTCGAAAGAAACGTTCAAAGTTACTGAAATCATGACTATTGGCTCGCCCCGAGCTAGACCTCGCGTTGTAATGTATAAGTTAAGACCTTTCATTTGATACCATACTCGTCTATAATCATATGAAAATCGCCTATCTCACCCCCCTATCTTCGTTATCCCCTCCCCCCTCGGCGATTTCGTTCATAGTGGTACTCAAGATTTTTCTTTATTTATAATAATTGCATATAAAAGTTTATCAAAATCGGATAAACCATACTTCAGATATACTCGGACAAAAATTCACCTATTTCCCCCCCTTCCATCTTCGAAACCTCCCCACCGATTTTACTCATCTTGAAACTTGAAATTCTAATTTGTCTAAACTATTCGCCTATGAAATTTAATCATGATCGGATAAACGATACTCTAGTTATCGTCGGACAAACTTTTTCATACTTACATACAAACACACAACCGGCCATCTCGACACTGAGACTTCGCTTCCCTCGTTCATTACTAGTGGCTCACCCCGAGCTGGACCACACGTTGCAATGATTAATCAAGACCTTTCATTTGATACCACACTCGACTATGTATATATATAAAAATGAATTGCTGTTCGTTAGTCTCGCTAAAACTCGAGAACGGCTGAACGGATTTATCTTATCTTGGTCTTGAATTAGTCGTGGAGGTCTAGGGAAGGTTTAAAAGGTGAGAAAAATTCGAATAATTGCCGGGTCCAAGCGAGCGAAGCCGCGGGCGGAAAGCTAGTATTCATATAAAAATCCCCTATTTCACCCCCCCTATCTTCGTTATCCCCCCACCGATTTCGCTCATCTTCGAACTCGACATTTTCTTTTGTCTAAACTATTTAATCAAGAACGGATAAACAATACTCAAGTTATCGTCGGACAAACTTTTTCATACATCTCGACTCTGAGACCTCGCTTCGCTCGTTCAATAAAACTTTCTTATTTCCTTGTTATCAGTATCGCGTAATATATCATTATCTGTCGACTCTCTGTCGAGACGTTGCCCCAATTTGTCGCCAATAAACGTACATTAATTACTGATATAATTATAAGGGTGAGCACTCGTTTGTCGGAAAGACAATATTTAAAAGCGCAAGAAAGAAAAAGAAAAAAAATTCGAACCTATTTAACTAGTAGCTCGCCCCAAGCTTGACCTCGCGTTGTAATGTATAAATCAAGACCTTTCATTTGATACCACACTCCACTATATTCATATGAAAATCACCTTTTTTACCCCCCCTATCTCCTCTACCCCCAAACCGATTTCTCTTATCTTCGAACTCGATATTTTCTTTTGTGTAAACTTGCCTATGAAATTTAATCAAGATCAGATAAACAATACTCAAGTTATCGTCGCACAGAGTTTTTCATACTTACATACAAACATACAATCGCCCGGCCATCTCCACTCTGAAACCTCGCTTCCCTTGAAAACTCTTTTGACTTAGCACCTGTACTTCTTCCTGCCTCATTGGTCTAGTGGTTGCATCTTTGACTACAAATCGAGAGGTCTCGTGTTCAATACCCGGGTAGGGACAAAAAAAAAGATATTTCTAACACAATATCTCAATAGCAGCTAGCAATTGGCGGTGTCGGCACACCAAAAAAAAAACCTTTTAAGTATAAAATACTTGTGTTTGAATATCTCGCTCTTCCTTTGTATATATAGCACAAATTGTTACATAAATAATATTGTTCCTCTAAAGACAATAAAATATATGTATTATATTAATTTCATTAAAATATATCATACATTTTGAATGTCATTGCCACGCTTTGAAACAGACCAATGAGTAAACACGTTAATCTAAATTAATAATTAGTGTATCCAAACAATGGCGTCTGCGAATTTGACTAATTAATGTTCTGTCCGTTATTTAATTAAACTTTTTCTTTATTTCGGTTTATTTTTGCATAATTAAATTCAAATATGTACATTTACTATCCTTTTTGACACACACCGCAACCTCATCAATAAAAATTTACGTGTTATATATATCTTTTTGTTTGTAAATGTGTTGTTGATTTTCTTTCCTGTATACATGTAATTGTGTGTGTCTTAATAAATGTTTCTTTCTTTCTTTCTTACTATTAAATATTTACTTATGAGTATAAGGATGCGGGATTTTTTTTTAAACTAGCTGCGCACCAGGGCTTCGCTCCCGTGGAAATATCGGGATGATATATATCCTATAGCCTCGATAAATGGGCTATCTAACACTATTTTTTTGAATCGGACCAGTAGTTCCTGAGATTAGCGCGTTCAAACAAACAAACAAACATATAATATGTATAAAAAAGGAACTCACACGGCATTCGGATATTTACATTTTTATTAAATTAACTCTCATGTGATATTGAGATGTAGCTTTTGAAAATGCGTAGCTATTGTGATAGATAGATAGATAGATTAAACATTTATTCAGGAAAAAAGGTACAAAGCACAGTAGAGACAGATTAACATTAACACATACACAAGAAAAAGAAAGAAAGAAACATGAAACACTTAAATATAACAATGGAAGCAATGATTGTGTTTTTCTATTTATACCTATCTATATGAATTCAATAGCTAATGGCAAATCCTTCAATCAAGTCGCATTTTCATTGGTTGTTAGGATCCACATGTGGGTTGCGGCTGAAATGTATCCTATGTCATTCCTATCATTTGACTGCCTCGTTGGTCTAGTGGTTGCATCTACAGATCGAGGGGTCTCGAGTGCGAATCCCGGGGTGGGGTCAATAAAAAAAATGTTATTGGGATTTTTCTGACAAAGAAATCTTAGTAACAGCCCTGAGTCTGAACTTGGCGGTGCTGGAGCACCTCAGTGTCTCGGAAACGTGTGTTGTCGATCCTGCGCCTGATCTCTCGCCGGTCGTGTCGATCTTAAAGGAATAGAGAGTGCACCTGTGTTCACGCGTACACTTGTGCACTATATTGTCTTCTGCGCAGCTGGCTAGTCTCTGTTGACATTGGCCACCATGGCCGAAAACGGTCAGGGGACCTATTATAATATTATGCCATTCAGTAAAGGGATAATCGTTTTCACTGGTCGTTAGAGCATTCGTTGTGCGGGAGATTTTTATAACGCATGCTATAAAGACTGCATGACTAGTTTCATTGATCGTTAGTCCGCATGCGAACTCTACACCGCACCTACACCTAACAACCGACTTAACGACACATGTAATTGCGCCTTTAAAATATGCAAATCTTCAGCAATAAAAGAGTGGGAGGCGTGCACGATTGGGCCAAGCTCGTACCAGTGAAATCACCACCCCCCCAGCAGAAGACCGGCATCAAGCAGTATTGCACTGTGTTTCGTGAGGCCTGTATGGATGAATAGAGGAATGGGATAGGAGTATTCCTATCCTCTTCCAACTTCTATCCTATTCTTTTTTCAAGCCAGCAAGGCATCTGCGACACTTCGGAAAGTTGTTTATGGGCTGCACTGTGTGCAGTACGGTGAGCGGGTGCCCGGAGGCCTGTATTCTATACCTCTCCCGTGCTGTCCTACTCCTCTCCTAACTTCCTTATCATTAATTCTTTCCTTGCCCCCCTTCCTTCAAGCCGGCAAGGTATCTCGACACTTGCTGTTGAAGATGTTCATGGGCTGCGGTCAGTCACTTAACATCAGGAGAACCGCATGCCCCGCTTGCCTGCTATAACAAAAAAGAGTGAATATTAAATAATAAATAACTAATAAAATGCAAAGACAAACAAATAAGCCGCATTTCTGAACACAAGGAATTAAATAAAAATACTTGAATACAAGGAATTGAATAAAAATCAAAAAAAATATAGTGTGCTATCGGTTTATTATTTTAGAACTATTTATTCGCTATCCAATTTCCTACATCAAACATAAATAATGAAATGTTATATTTTTCTCAATGGTATCAAAATTGCGTATCATCGCTTACTCTTCCCAAAATACGAAAAACGCACTAGTTTTGGCCATTTAATAAATCAGCAGCACTGCTCGTGACAGCTGACGACCCGCCGCCATCTTTTTATTTATTGCCACAATAAAAATACGACAGATTTACTGGTGGTTTGTGCATTTTATTACGGGAATAAATATTAACGCTTATATTACAATCGGGTAAATGGTGTAAAGTATTTTAATTGTTGTTTTTAACGTTTAGTGCCAAGTTTGTTGCTGGTTTGAAGTGAATAACGGAAGGTTAATAATAAGAGCTTTTTTATTGCATTTTATCTTTGTTTAATTGAACATTTTTAAATATTTTTAATGTTTTAAATTTAATTTGTATCAATCTTACATATTTAACATTTTTAAGTATGTAAACTAACCAATGAGCCTCTGATGCTTGAATAAATAAAGTTATTATTATTTGTTCTAGATATTTTGTAAAGATGACAATATTGAATCGGTAATCGGTTTATCATACATTGTTTTAAATTATTATTAAATTGTATAGTAAACCGCGTCTAAAATCGATTTGTGGAAACAAAAAAAAAACCTATATCTCATCCCACTCCCCTTTCCCTTCATTAATCCTTTCCTTATCCTCTCCTAGTGTAAAAGGTCGTTATTCTGTTTTTGCTATTGTCAACGGGCTGCAGAACTTTTAAATCGGAACTGAAATTTATTTATCTGCAATCGGCAATTTGTCAAGAAACCGGTCTTAAATATAGTATTAATACAGGATACACACAAGCTCCCAACTTTCCCTCTCTTTAATACCATCTTTTGAAAGAACAGCAAACAAAGTAAACTTATTTCCTCGTACGGTGAAGCTGTGGAATGACCTTCCGCGGTATTTCCAAACAAATTCGACATAGGGGCCTTCAAGAGACGAGCCTATATGTCCATCAAAGGCCGGCAAAGCACCTGCGACACTCCCGGTGGTTCAGGTGTTCATGGGCGGCGGTGATCACTTAACATCAGGCGACCCACATGCTCCTTTGCTTTCTCTGCCATAAAAAAGTGGGACTCCCCGGTCCAAAGGTGGCAACCCTAAGAATATTGTTATAGAGGAAGAATAACCCAAAAATAAAGGCAACTGTTTTGATACGATATCCTTTTTTATCTTTATTTAAGACCTTAGTCGACTGCAAAGACTATGTCGGTTTACAAGTACACATACAGGGTGTCCCGTAATGAGTGAAGCATCTCTTGGGGGATGATAGCTGAGCTAATAATCTATCAAAAAAACCCAATATAGGTCATACGAAAATATCACTGTTTTTGAGATATTGAGGATTTTGTAGTTTTTTCAAAAATGTTGACCTCGCCCAATGTTTTATATTACTGTGGCCGTAATTCTTATTTGTTTTTCATAATTTTTTTACTAAATTTTCTTGATGAGTTGCTTTCTTGGATACATGCATTGGATATTAAAACAGATATCAGACAACGGAAGAAAAAAAATATTTATTTCAAATTTAGCATAGAGTAAAATATTGAGGTCAGATTTCATAATCCGTGGTTTAAAAAAAATGTACTACACTGAGACGGTCAGTGAACCTAAAAACTTCTGTATTTAATAACAATTTTAAAATGGTATAAAACTTATGGTTTTTCCCTAAAGCAAAAAAATATTGGAATTTGAAATCGATTTGGGACCTATTTTAATGATACGTCCAAGATGATATTTAGTATGAAATGTTATTTTTTTACATGAAAAATAAAATTAAATGTTATTATTCGTCAATATTAATAAAAATACATAATCTGTAATGTGAAATCACTACATAGTATAAAACAAAGTCGCTTTTTCTGTCATGTGTCATGTTGTATGTCCCTATGAACGCTCAAATCTTTAAAACTACGCAACGGATTTTGATGCGGTTTTTTTTAATAGATAGAGTAACTCATGAGGAAGGTTTTTATGTATAATATCATCCATTAAATAGTGGACAAATACTGTTATTTTTGAGGTTTCTAATGTGATGTCGCAAATAATTACATTTTTTCCGCTTACATTGCAAACGCAGGCTGAATCCTACGAGATTTATCAAAATAATGTACTAAGTATTGTACACAATGAAAAGGTCTACAGAAATCTCCGCGATAGTATATCAGCATTGCACCCGTGCGAAGCCGGGGCGGGTCGCTAGTATTCTGTATAAATGCATATTTTTATAAATTTTAAATAGAACCATAATTGTACTATACCGTTAAGAATCTTGAATTTTACATGATGTGCCACATTCTACCATGGAAATAGAATTTGAAATCAGCTCCCACTATACCAGTTCGATTGACCAATAATTGTTGACCCGGAAATCTCACGCGAGGTTGGTTAGTCTCTGAAAAGTTCGGCCACCATAGCTCAAATTTGGCACAATAGTAATTGTTTTACTTTTAGATTGATTTTAAATTAATAAAATAATAATTTCATAGATAAGTATTGAAGAATATTGGAGAAATGAGACAATATTGTAGTGGCATACGATAAAAGTGGACATAAAATTTCATGAAGGTTTATGCATTTATACACAATACATCACATAACAAATTATGAATTCTTGTTATTATTGACGAATAATAACATTTAATTTTATTTTTCATGTAAAAAAATGACATTTCATACTAAGTGTGATCCTGGACGTATCATTGAAATAGGTCCCAAATCGATCTCAAATT
Organism: Phoebis sennae; assembly: GCA_001586405.1. Classification (NCBI taxonomy): domain Eukaryota; kingdom Metazoa; phylum Arthropoda; class Insecta; order Lepidoptera; family Pieridae; genus Phoebis; species Phoebis sennae. Next base: position 104,531 of record LQNK01001619.1, on the reverse strand, counting down.
GCAATATTTTTTTTTTGCTTTAGTGAAAAACCATAAGTTTTATACTATTTGAAATTGGTATTAAATACAGAAGTTTTAAAGTTCTCTGACCGTCTCAGTGTAGTACATTTTTTTTAAACCACAGACTAGCAAATCTGACCTCAAAATTTTACTCTACGGTAAATATGAAATAAATATTTTTTTTCTTCCGTAGTCTGATATTTCTATTAATATCCAATGCATGCATCCAAGAAAGCAACTCATGAAGAAAACTTAGTAAAAAATTATGAAAAAAAAATAAGGATTACGACCACAGCGATTTAAAACATTGGGCGAGGTCGACATTTTTGTAAAAACTACAAAATCCTCAATATCTCAAAAACAGTGATATTTTCGTATGACCTATATTGGGTTTTTTTTGATAGATTATTAGCTCAGCTATCACCCCCCAAGAGATGCTTCACTCATTACGGGACACCCTGTATATACAGTTAATGATATCCTAAGTAGATATTTGTTACGTGTTTTATTTAAATACCCTTTAAAAGCTGTAATACGTTTAATCTATCACATTCATAAACCTTTTACCGGTTTAGGCCTTTTGTCTACACACCTATAAAACTTATTTTTTATTGTATTCATTATGTATTTATTTTTTTTTGTTGTGACAGCAGGCAAGCGGAGCATGCGGTTCACCTGATGTTAAGTGACTGACCGCAGTTCATGAACATCTACAACATAAAGTGGCGCAGATGCCGCGCCGGCTTAATGGAAGGGGAGGGGATAAGGAGAGAATTAATGATAGGAAGTTGGGAGAGGATTAGAACAGGACAGAACAGGAATGGGATGGGAATACAGGCCTCCGGGCACCCGCTCACCGTACT
>LQNK01001619.1:47059-68292 GCA_001586405.1 Phoebis sennae | reverse complement strand
CTCTAAATATAAGCGGGTACAACCGCGAGACACAACTAGTAATACAATTATTTTTTTTAAATATAGACATTTAACACAACGCCATCTAGTCCCAAACTAAGCAAAGCTCGTACTATGGAAACTGGATAACTGATAGACATACTTAAACATACTTATTTGTAAATACATACATACTATAAATAAATTAACCCAGACAGTAGAAAATTACAATGTTCATTACATCATAACTTTCTACTCGTGGGTATCGAACCTACACCCTCCGGTACAATAGACCATTGCTACATCCACTACGCCAATGGGGTCATCATATACCACGGCAACTGGACATATAGGCACATATAAAACAATAAGTTATTATTAAGTAAGTGATTATACGTAAGTGGCTCACCTCTGCCAACGACCACTAACGCCATGATGTTAGCGGAGTACCAACGTTGGTGGAAACTTAATAACTCCTTCCTTACGTCGATACCTCGCTGTTTGGGTATCGTCTCCAGAGTATCGCGGTTACCTGTAAATGTAAAGTTATTAAATTACATGTAACACTCAACATGTATAGTGAAAGTCTCGAGTTGTTTTAAAGTTGAATTCTACATTAAAATCAAGCTTAGTCAATAATCATTTATTTATTTATTTAGTACTAGCTGATCCACGCAGCATCGCTCCCGTAGCATAATATTTAATACATATCCAATTAAATATAGTCTATGTTACCCGTGGATGATGTAGTTTTCGAATGTTGAAAGTATTTTTAAAATCGGTCCAGTAGTTTTTGAGACTATTCATTAAAACCAAACAAACTTATGATACGGGTGTTTCCTATCAGCTGTATTACTTATGATGACATTTGCACCACTGTTCCCACATGAGTCGAGATGTCGTGTACATGAACTGTTTCTATGTGTGCTTTGCTCAAGCGCGCTCTGTATGGAGTTTGTCCTTGACAAGACTCAATATAGTGGATATAGTAGACTCTATAAAGCTCATTAAAGTGTTTAGGATCAGCTGTGTTCTTATGCAGATTTTGAATCTCCAAGTATCACCAGAAGACCTGTTCCTGACCTGTTACTCACATTTTTGAAAAATGGAGGAAAAAAAGAAAAGGAAAAGAAACTCACCAGTTCCAAACTTGTGATACGGGTGTTCAGGATCCGCTGTGTTCTTGTGCAGCTGGTCGAGCCTCCAGGTGTCACTGGACCTGTTTTTCTCATGTTCAGAATTTACAGCACTCAGCTCGCGACCAGTGGCCGATTCAGTGAAGAGGGGGGAGATGAAGAATTGCGCGAAACTAGAATAATAATATTAAGCATTTGTCAAAAAGACTATTTACAAAAAAAAGTATGTTTAAGTATGTCTATCAGTTATCTAGTTTCCATAGTACAAACTTTGCTTAGTTTGGGACTAGATGGCGTTGTATTAAATGTCTTGGAAAACTTATTTCATTTATTTATTTATTATATACTAGCTTTCCGCCCGCGGCTTCGCACGCGTGGGCTACTAATTTCTGTATTTTTTAGAGGCGCACAACAAAAGTTTAAAAAATTACAGCCTATATATGTGCATGTCTATTTATTACCTAGTTTTTTTATTATTTTCTTTGGAAATAGGTTTGACCAAAATCTCACAGTGCGCGCGCCTCTTCAAAAAACATAAAATTGTAGCCCACGCGAGGCAAGCCGCGGGCGGAGAGTTAGTCATTTTTTTTAAGTTTTTGAGAATTTATTGAGTGTTTTAACGTCTTAATCCATACGTTTAGAGTATAAAAGGTATTTCCGCAAGTGAACCAAAATCTCTCATTGTCACGTGGTATGACATTTTCACGACTTTATCTCAAAAAATATGTATGTTATCAAAAAACGCATTTAGAAACCTCTATTTCATTTTTAAAGACCTATCTAATGACACCTCATACAATGATGTACTCGCGAATTTATTTTTTTACCCTCCGTTTACATGTATGGAAAGCCACCCCTAAAATATTTTTTTCAAATAAAATGTAGTCTATAAGTTGCACCTAATCATGGTCTATCAACATGTAAAATTCAGTCAAAATCTGTCCAGTGGTTATTGCGTGATTGACGAACATACAAACAGATAAACAGATAAACAGACAAACAGACAAACAGACAAACAGAAAAAAATTTTTTTAACCATGGTTTTGGTATCTATAGAACATACATATTGCATACCAATTACTCTTTTTGAAAAATATTCAATGTACAGAAATGGTTCGGTTACTGTTTTATTATATGTATAGATAAACAAATTGGGCTAGAAAAGATTTTCATGTGAGTATCTCGTATGTATGTGTAATTTCGAGCGTGTGTGTGGGTGGTACAAATTCAAATTCATTTTCCAAATTGGCTTTTTCGAAAGCTCTTATGAAACGTCCAATACATATTTTATCTTTTATTTACCACAGATTCGGAAGGCAGTGTCCAAATTAAAATTTAAATTGTTTTATTTGCATAAAACATTGTAGGTACATAATATAATAGTGCACAATGGTGTTATAAAGATATTTGAATCACATGTTTTGTCATCACTGGATAACAGGCAAAAAGAATAGGAGATACAATTTATTATTAAATTATTAGATTGATTTATAATTAAACTAAATTGAATTATCATGAAAAATAATAGGAATAATAATTATTAAATTATAAGATCCAATTACATTAAACAGAATTCAATTTATACAACTGTAACATTAATAATTATATCTACGGAATATAGTACAACATTAAGAATCATATTTACTGTGAAGGTAGATGATAAAAAGTAGTGATGGCAAATGCTATAAAAGATTGGTGTCGCTATAGAATCGGTTCAGTATTGTACGTTAGCTTTAGGCTGTTACTATGCTCGAATAGTGAACCTAAATGTATAATACACTAAACCATGAGAAGGGAACAGTTTTATTTAATGTCTAAAATAGCATCTCTGGACGTTGTAAAAGGAGTATTGTTATTACAATGTCGTTATTAATAAGTAAAATTTACAGTCAAATATTATTTACGTTGCGTCAAAAAATTCATTTATATCATAAAAACAATTGGTAACAAGCCATTTATTTAATTTTGTCAAAAAAGAAGAACCGGCAAGAACATATTCGATGACGACCCGATTGGCGCAGTGGTTCAGCAATGGTCTATTGCACCGGAGGGTGTGGGTTCGATCCCCACGAGCAGAAAATTATAATGTGATGAACATTTAATTTTCTACTGTATGGGTGTCAATTTATCTATAATATGTATGTATTTACAAAAAAGTATGTTTAAGTATGTCTATCAGTTATCTAGTTTCCATAGTACAAGCTTTGCTTAGTTTGGGACTAGATGGCGTTGTGTTAAATGTCCAGGAATTTAAAAAGAATATAGTTTTACAGGTAACATTTGTTAGTGTGGGCGTGAGAAGCCTCATGTTTGTGTGTGTGTGTGGTTTTGAGTGTAATTATATAATGTGATCTCAAAATTTGTTATTTATAAATTGTTCACTTTTTGATAACTTTGTAAGCCTCACTTTACACTTTACTCATTAAATTTTGAGTAGTATAAGGACAGGCTGAAAATCAGCGCTGTGCGAGATTTTCTTGCCAGCATAAGCTGAGGTTACTGCCTATTGTTGCAAGACATTTTTATAAAATTTTTAAAAGCACAAATGTATTCTTTCTTCTTGTGACAATAAAGTTTTTATTTATTTATTTGTTCATTCGTTCATTCATTTATTTATTTATTTATTCATTCATTCATTTATTCATTTATTGAATACTCACATATCGAGCGCCTTAGGCAAGTGTTCCGGCAGTACATCGAAGTAGAACGTGGTGTGATCAGACGCGGTCGAAGCATTCGATGAACCACCGTGCTCTGAGAGAAACTTGTTGTATTCGTTCTCCTACAAACATTTTATTTATTTACTAGCTGCGCACCAGGGCTTCGCTCCCGTGGGAATATCGGGATGATATATAGCCTATAGCCTTCCTCGATAAATGGGCTATCTAACACTAAAAGAATTTTTCAAATCGGACCAGTAGTTTCTGAGATTAGCGCGTTCAAACAAACAAACAAACAAACAAACTCTTCAGCTTTATAATATTAGTATAGATTAGCCTTTTATTTCTGAGATAACATTGTAAGTATATTGTATATAATTAGAAATCGCTTTATAAGATGTCTCTGATCTCAGAGTGCCTCCTAGCAAAGGCCTCCTCCAACAATCTCCACTGACTTCTATCCCCTACAAACATAGTTGATTTTTAACCTGACAATCTTAAACATGAAAAAATTGCTAAATTGAAAATAGATAAAGGCACCGACTTTGTATAGATTACAACAAATATGAAATAGAAGTTATTTTCTAATTTTTAGAGCGAGGAAGTCGGTCCTATTTTTTGGCAAAAATTTTTATTTTTCCCTGTTTAGTGTCCAATCTAGTAATCACATCATCTAGTCACAATTCATTTGATATATTCATCATTAAACCTTAACCGCAGAGCTTATTCCGTTGATTTTCGAGGAGTTCCCTGGAATATCTTCCACATCGATGATCAGACTTGAACCAAATTTCTATAGAACCAAAGTGACACTACTCTTTCAAGTGCAAAAATAAATTTCATAAACGTCGGAGATATGCGGTAACATACATAAAAAAACGGCCTAATTGATATCCTCCTTTTTTTGAAAGTCGGTAAAAATTAGTGTAACTTGAGAGAAATTAATCTTCGATTGATTAACGTTTGTGGGTAAAATACCTACCTCAGGATATTTCTCAGTGCCTAGAAACAGCATGTGCTCGCAGAAGTGAGCTAAACCCGGCAAATCATCCGGATCGCTTAAGTAACCTGTAATTTTTTCAACACTTTTACACATCGACACTAGTTTAGTGAAGTTTTAGAATTAAGCATGTGATAATCGACGACCCGATTGGCGCAGTGGTTTAGCAATGGTCTATTGTGCCGAGGGTGTGGGTTCGATCCCCACGAGCAGAAAATAATATTGTGATGAACATTGTAATTTTCTACTGTCTGGGTGTTAATTTATCTATAGTATGTATGTATTTACAAAAAAGAAAATATGTTTAAGTATGTCTATCAGTTATCTAGTTTCCATATTACAAGCTTTGCTTAGTTTGGGACTAGATGGCGTTGTGTTAAATGTCTAGAAATATTTATTTTTTTTATTTATTATTTATTTATTTATTAATCTGCCCACAAAGAGTGCAATATCAAAGTATCGTCATGTCAGATATTTTTGTTAATCTGTCCATAGTCACATATTGTGTATAATTTAATGTTAATATCAAAAGTAGTTAAAAGTAACAAATTCAGAACGGAACCTAGATACAGTTTGTGCTTTTAATATGTAATATTCAAATTTTAAAAGCACAAATTGTACCTAGATTTAATATTTAAATTAGTTACAAATAATAAATTCAGTACAGGTTATAAATTGTCTTCAGTTTAATAATTAAGACACAACTGTGTCCTTATAGACCGACATAGTCGTTTTGCAGTCGTCTAAGGTCTTAAATAAAGAATTAAAAAAAAATTAAGACACATTGTAGCATTGTTATAGCTAACACTTGTTATGGAAGCATTCCCGTAGAGTTCAGGTGACACTGCCGCTCTCACGGGAATGGAATGCAGAGCAACTTAGTACTTAGTTAGCGTTTAAGTAATACTAGATTTATATTCATTTTTTGCATGAGAATATAGGTAAACTTGCATCGGGCAAGTCTGCTCCATTGTGATTATAAGTTTAATATTAATAAAGTCTATTTTATACTTTATACTTTTGATAGTTCTTGATGGAATTGCATATTTTTATACTTTCAATTCCACTATATTAATATAGAGTCTTTATATAAAAGTCTATTTTAAGTAAATTTGTTTTTTGGGGCTTCATACTTACCAACGTTGACATCCATGGCGGCAGCTGATTTGTCAGTCGTGGGGTCACTCACTAACAGCACTTTGAGACGATTGGCCAAGTGCAGGCCCCTGGAAATACACAATAATTAAGTAAACAATTATAAAATGCATTTTACTCATATAACTAGTGGCTCGCCCCGAGCTGGACCTCGCGTTGTAATGTATAAATCAACTAGTTTAGGACTAGATGGCGTGTTAAATGTCCAGAAATATTAATTTGTTTTTATTTATTTTATTTATTTACTTATTTCAAATCTTTCATTATTATTGAAGAAACTAACCTTTATTAACTTAAATATTTGTATACTTTTATTTCAAATTCCGTCATCGTGCATTTGTAGAGATCCATCTCACGACACACTGAATTCAAAATAATGTCTAAAAAAATGTTTTATAGTTACCTATACACTCGTTTATCCTCCTGACTCTTGATGATATCATCGTATCTCTGTAGCACATCAGCCGCCGCGGGGTTGGGGGGGGTTGTAATATCTGAAAATTGTTTTATAGTTACCTGTACACTCGTTTATCCTCCTGACTTTTGATGATATCATCGTATCTCTGTAGCACATCAGCCGCCGCGGGGTTGGGGGGGGGTTGTAATGTCTGAAAATTGTTTTATAGTTACCTGTACACTCGTTTATCCTCCTGACTCTTGATGATATCATCGTATCTCTGTAGCACATCAGCCGCCGCGGGGTTGGGAGGGGGGTTGTAACGTCTGAAAATTGTTTTATAGTTACCTGTACACTCGTTTATCCTCCTGACTCTTGATGATATCATCGTATCTCTGTAGCACATCAGCCGCCGCGGGGTTNNNGGCGGGGCTCCGGGGGCGGGCGGGGGCTCACCCATCCAGCGGGCGTGACCGCCCGGCGGCATGCTGCTGTATAACCGACTGGACAAACAAAAAAATGCAATGAATGAACGAAATTTTCTGTATACTAGCGACCCGCCCGGCTTCGTACAGATGCAATGTTGATACACTACCGAAAAACTGTGAATATTATTTGAATAAATCTCGTAGTGAACCCTACGCCTGTGCTTGCAATGTTAGCGGAAAAAAATTGATTATTAACAACATCACATTAGAAACCTCAAACATAACAGTATTTCTCCACTATTTAACGGATGGTATCATACCTATAAACCTTCCTCTTTAATCACTCTATCTATTGTTGAAACCGCATCAAAATCCGTTGCGTAATTCTAAGATTTAAGCATACAAAGGGACTTTGTTTTATACTATTGTGTTTTAGTGTATGTAGAAATCTATAACAGCTTACCAGGATAAATGAAATGTCTATGTATCAACAATTTTAAAGGTGTTTTGAAATTCATTACTTGAAAAATGCTGTTACTGTGTACTAGATAATAACTATTTTACGAGATATATGCTACTTAAGTCGTAAATATATTATGCAGCACGACAGGGTGAGTTTTGGGTTAATAGAATACAGAAATTTGTGGTCCACGCTAGTGAAGCCGCGGGCCGAAAGCTAGTAATTGAATAAAATAACTATGAAATTCCCTATAAACTTTTTTTAGGGATCTGTACCTCCAAAATATTCATGTCCTATAGGATCACTTTGTTGTTCATTTGTCTGTCAGTCAGGACCTTTATCTCAACAATGGTCTAAAATATTAAACTGCAATTAATAACAACCAAAGTGTATATTTACTTATATATTTCCATTTTAAAATCAAACCTATAAAAAATCCTTCTGTGCCAGAGGCCAAGACTCACTTTTGGTCCCTGCACTAAAGGAGTAAGTATAAAAAAATTATATTTTTACTTTTTACTACTTAGACACACAATAAAAATCCGATAATAAAATAAAATACCTAACAACAGCTTGAATACGTAAATGCATTAATTATGTAAATCAGCCGTCAAATACATCTTTAAAAGCCTCAAGGTTATGTAAACCAAATTATATCAAGAACAAAGACTAAATTAAGTGTAGATTATTTACTTTATTTACTTGTTATGTTTGACCTGCGACTTTGTGCAGATCAACAGAGTATTTATATATTTACTAGCAACGCCCCACAGTTTCACCAGCTTCATTTCTGATTCCGTGGCAACTCCAGGATTAAAAGTAGCCTATATGTTATTCTGAACCCTTAATGTATACCAAGTATCATCACAATCGGTTCAGTTGTTTTTGTGTGAAAGAGTAACAAACATACATACATGCTCACAAACTTATTAATATTAGTAGGATTATTAATAAACAGATTGTTGACCAATTTCAGATATGGTGGCCAATCACAACAGGGACTAGCCAGGAGATATTAGATATAATAAATAATATTAACGACCTGATTGCTGCAGTGGATACAGCAATGGTCTATTGAGCTGAAGGGTGTGGGTTTGATCGCCACGAGTAGAAAATTATGATGTGATGAATATTTTAATTTTCTACTGCCTGGTTGTTCATTTATCTATAGCATGTATGTATTTACAAAAAAAGTATGTTTAAGTATGCCTAATAGTTATCTAGTTTCCATAGCAAGCTTTGCTTAGTTTGGGACTAGATGGCATAGTATTTGTTTGTATTGGAAAATAGAGCGTAATCCAATAGACTATTTAGTGTTGGGTTTAATTATTTTTTACATTACATTTAAATTTTCATTGATTATTTTCAATGTCATCAATTTGGTAGGGCCCAAAAACGTTAACCAGATGATGTAAAGCAATGCCATCTCATGTTTTTACACAGGAAAGAAAGAGACAAGTACATTATTTACTTTTCAAGTAGCCCAAGAAGATTGAGAATAAACAGTAATAACACATTACTAAATTAAACATTTACCGTCAGGCCGTTCGCAAGGTATGGAGACACGTAGACAAACACAAAACAAAAAATAACACAACTATGTTCTAATAGTAGTAAAAAGTAACCTATTGTAAGACGAACGGCAATGTCTAGTAGGCGAATAACTGTGGAAGCCGACTAGAAGCAATCTTCGAGCTGCCAGCTTGAACGACAAAATGTATCAATCAGTAATCAATTCAGTTTTAATGAATCTTTATCGAATAATTTATAGCTCGTCGAAACCCGAAACAGTGAATTGTCATTTTTGAAACGTCACTGTTAATGTCAGTGATTTCGATTGATGGTTCTGTATTCGTTCAGAAACGGGACCGCTAAAAAGATTTTTATTTTTGACTGTATATTAAATATTTATAGTAATTTTACTTATCAAATTAACTTATTAGCAATATTTTTGCTACAACTCTAAGTATTGCTATAAAGGTTCTGCGTAACTGGTGAGCGCGCCATGTGGTGAGACCTTCATCTAAACCTTCTACAAAGCGCTACGCCTCACCGGAGCCATATTTTTGGGTGTTTTTTGTAATGCTACCTGAAATAAATTAGACTTAAATTAATACTGTTAGAAAATTGTTATCAATTAAAATATTCCTTTATTTTTGTTGATAACAAAGCATTTAAAGATTTCTATTCTATTTGATTTATCTCGATACGTTCATTGAATGAGAAATTATTAAAAGTTGAAACAACTACAGGAAAATTCTAATTCGATAAACGCAACACAATAGATATTGACGTAACAGTACTTTATAATTCTTAACAATGTTATGAATCTCATAATTGTCACATGTTTGTGATTGCATTGATTTTTATCATGCAGTAAAATAAAAAAAATGTAAATTACAGTCTAAAATATTAAAATTTATATTTAAAAATATACATGCATATTATTATTTATTGGTATAAAAAAGGCTTTCTGTTGCAATTTTTTTTGGACATCAACTCATACAATCTATACATATAATAAAAGAGTAACCGAACCATTTCTGTACATTGAATATTTTTCAAAAAGAGTAATTGATATGCAACATGTATGTTCTATAGATACCAAAACCATGTTTAGAATTTTTTTTTTCTGTTTGTCTGTTTGTCTGTTTATCTGTTTGTCTGTTTGTCTGTTTGTCTGTTTATCTGTTTGTATGTGCGTCAATCACTTAATAACCACTGGGCAGTTTTTGATAAAATTTCACATGATGATAGACCAATATTAGGTGCAACTTATAGGCTACATTTTATTTGAAAAAAAATAGTTTTAGGGGTGGCTCTCCATACATGTAAACGGAGGGTAAAAAAATAAATTCGCGAATAAATCATTAAATGAGGTGTCATTAGATAGGCCTTTAAAAATGAAATAGAGGTTACTAAACGCGTTTTTTGCTAAATGAAATATTTTTTGAAATATACGCTTCTAAAGTCGTGAAAATGTCATACCACGTGACAATGTGAGATTTTGGTTGACTTGCGGTCATGTCTTTTTATACTATTAATGTATAGATACGGTAAAAACACTCAATAAATTCTCAAAAACCTTCAAAAAATAACTAACTCTCCGCCTGCAGCTTCGCTCGCGTGTGCTACAATTTTCTGTATTTAGAAGAGGCGCGCGCACTGTGAGATTTTGGTGAAACCTATTTCCATAGAAAATTATAAAAAACACTATAGACATGCGCATATATGAGCGGTCCTGAAACCGTGATTTTTTTTAAACTTTTGTTGTGCGCCTCTAAAAATACAGAAATTAGTAGCCCACGCGTGCGAAGCCGCGGGCGGAAAGCTAGTATAAATATAAAATTAAACAAAATCTTTAATTTTACTTTTGATGTCTAATCTATTTGGTTAATGTCACCAAATAAGTTTCTTTAAAATTCTTTTGGAATTAATTGTGAACAAATTCTGTTTTTCGCTACATCATTATTAACGATTTTTTCTGCCACTTATTGTACAAAACATGATAAAATTCTATAAATAGGCAAGCTTTAATGCCACATTCAAAAGTCGTGCATTTAATTACGTAATTAAATATATGTTTATGTTTTACCAGGAATTGTCAATTTAAAGTTAATGGGTTGCAAAAAAAAATAATTAATAATTAATTGGTTAAAAATTGGTATTCTCTAAACACATATGAAAATAATTTTCATTCAATTAAAAAAAATATATTTTAAACGATTTGCATTCGGGTTAAAATTTATACTCGATATGGACAATTATTAAAAATAAATATTAATGAACATTTAACACGTCGTCATCTAGTACCAAATTAGCAAATCTAGTATTATTATTTAAACTAGACAACTGATGAACATACTTAGGCATACTTTAACCGACTTTAAAAAAAGGAGGAGGTTTTCAATTCGACCGTATATTTTTTATGTATGTTACCGCATATCTCCGGCGTTGCTGGACCGATTTGCAAAATTATTTTTGCATTCGAAAGAGTACAATTCCAGTGTGGTCTCATAGAAATTTGGTTCAAGTCTGATCATCCATGTGGAAGATATTCCAGGGAACTCCTCGAAAATCAACGGAATAAGCACTGCGGTTAAGGTTTATCAACTAAAAGTTGTTAATATTTTTTACCTATTGTTCTTTACTTTAGATTTTTGTACTTTATTTTAAACTAGCTTTCCGCCCGCGGCTTCGCATGCGTGGCCTACTAATTTCGGTAGTTTTTAGAGGCGCTCAACGAAAGTTTAAAAAAATTACGGTCGCAGGATCGCTGATACATTTGCATGTCAATAGTTTTTTTTATAATTTTCTATGGAAATAGGTTTGAAAAAACCTCACAGTGCGCGCGCCTCTTCAAAATACAGAAAATTGTATCCCATGCGAGCGAAGCCGCGGGCTGAGAGTTAGTTATTCTTTGAAAGTTTTTGAGAATTTATTGAGTGTTTTAACGCCATCTATACGTTAAGAGTATAAAAAAGCATGTCCGCAATTCAACCAAAATCTCACATGCCCACGTGGTATGACATTTCTACAACTTCAGAAGTGCATATCTCAAAAAATATTTATTTTAGCAAAAAACGCTTGTAGACACCTCATTTAATGATGTATGCGCGAATTTATTTGTATACCCTCCGTTTACATATATGAAAAGCCACCCCTAAAAATATTTTTTCAAATAAAATGGAGCCTATAAGTTGCACCTAATATAGGTCTATCAGCATATGAAATTTTATCAAAATCTACCCAGTGGTTATTACGTGATTGACGCACGTACAAACAGATAAACAGACAAACAGACAAATAGATAAACAGACAAACACTAAAAAAAATTCTAACCACGGTCTTGGTATCTATAGAACATACATATTGCATGCCAATTACTCTTTTTGAAAAATATTCAATGTACAAAATTAAATTTTATATTACGTTAGTTTACGTTTTAATCATCCTTTCTTTAAAATTCAACTTCAATCAACGAAAAATAATTACAAAATGCTTATTAATTTTTATCCGTGATCATTTTGTTCTATATGTCGTTTAAATTACCAATATTTTCCACATCGATATATTACATTGTCTCAAAAATATTTTCTTAACGTTTAATCTAATGAAAGAAAGAAAAGAAAGAAGGGAGAGAATCATTTTATTTTTTAAAACACAAAATACATTAATAAGGGAAAAAACACAAAAATATAGGTACATATAATGATAATATACTCCTACATACAAAGTGACGTTGTTTCTAAAATAAGATGACCACTTTTAAATATGGGGTCAAAACCTCAAAACTGATTTTCAGTAGTTCTGGAGGTCTGCTGTTCGAAACCCACTCATTGCACAATTGAAAAAAAAATAAAAAATAAAATAAAATAATGATAAAGAAACGGCTGGAATTTAAAGTATAAACACAATATGTAGATACAAACGAATGTCGCACATAAATACATACACAAGTACATATATACAACATAAATCCATACATAAATATATATACACATAAATAGATATGCTTAAGGAAAATAGGAAGAAGATTATAATTAACTAACAAAGCGAGAAAAGTAGTTTATTTGAACTAACATAAATTTGATAGGTGAATTCGAAGATAAACAACATTAATATTACGTGTTTGTTCATATAGTTGAGTTTAAATATCCACGTATATCTAAGTGTAACATCAAATGTAAGGTCGTTAATATAACCAACACCACGCGAGGTCTAGCTAGGAGCGAGCCACTGTTACCATTTAGTAGGTGTGGACACACTTTTTCCAATTTTTTGATGTTGTTTGCCATCACTTTATCTTCGGAAAGCTGTCTCCATCTTTCATGATCAGCATTCTTGGCAGCCTGCATCTCGTGACACATCAACTCAATCATCCCAAATATCTTATCTTTTGTCTCCACCATGTACTCGTAATTTTTAAACTCCTCCAAAATTCGTGTGATGTCTGTGGAGCTGCCGTTCTTCTTTTCTACATATTCTTTTACGGTTGGTTCTAAAATCTGATGGAATTCGTGCCTATCGATATAGATGGGTGACGCGTGAGCAACTGCTAAGATGCACAGAAGCAACATCTTAGCTTCAAAGTGTGGGAGCGACTGCGGGGCAAATTCAAAGCGTTTGTATATATACCACTTGTGATAGCTCATCATAGCTAGTGTATGATTGATAAGAGTTGCCATCGCGATGGTAGTGGTAGGGGAGCCCACGATGCTAAATCGGGATTTACTCAAGCGTTATAGAGACCTATTGGGTTGAGAAGCTTAGATAATTAGAAGAAAAAAATGTCATTTAATACATACCGTTTCATCGGTGGGGGAAGCCGCTATAAATTTTCAAAAATGTAAAAGAAATCACTTCCATGGACATACTCGAGCGTGTCAGTTATTAATGTCATATATGTATATATTTTTAATTTTTGTTTTTATTCTTAATTCATTCATTCATTAATTAAACCATAAAACGTGGAAAAACGTTGGAAATACGTTATAAACAATGCTATGCTATGAACGAGTCTATGTGAACAGCTGTCGCCACCAACCATGACGCCATGGCAATTGGCAACCCAAACCAGAGTGGGGACGGAGTGAGAGAATAACAGATAGAGAAAGAGTGAGAGAGAAATAGAAACGCAGAGAGGGGAATATAGGCATCACGTAGCTGAACGTATTGAACATTATCGATCAATTATTGTTGCTTCGGCTTTTGGAAATCGTCAGATTATATATTTTTCGTAATCCTTGAATTATTCCCTTCAAAATAAAAAAAAAAATAGCTGCGCTCGAGAATGTCCAGGTGACGTTTTTTTTTACAACTTTGTAGCCCTCTCCCTCCTTTGCGTCACGCTCAAACCGTCAGATTAGTGAAATATACACGTTTTAGCACGTAACTAACTCACCTTACTTAATCTGACGCGCTCGAGAATGTTTGATGATCAATTTTTTTTTACTAATCTGATCCTTTATCCCTGAAGAGCGAACATATATATAAGGCTCATACTTGGTGGGAGTACTTATTAAGGTACAAGGTATCCCCCATATATTAATCTGCCGCGCTCGAGTAAATCCCGAAATCCCGTCTTGGGCTCCCCTACCATAGCCAAAAACGGGTAAATTGAGTTATATTTTTCCTGATCTCATAACTTGAGGAAAAATAAAATAAAAATTCAATTTAAATTATTTTTTAAATTATAGAATAAGCGTATAAGCGTATATATGTGTAGGCTACTAGCAACGGTTCAAAATATGTGAAAAGTCCAGTGCATACAATCAGTGTCCAAGATAACACCAAGTCCAGTTCAGTATGCAGATCACTTAATCCAGTTCAAAAATCAATGATCGTTAGTACTAGAATCACATCAATTGAATACGAAACTTTGCACAATAAATAAAGGATTATATTTCGCAGCTTCATTCTTCAGATATAAATAAACAACATGTAGTACTTTTAACCTGCTGGCAACTTCGCACGATTGATATTATTTTTATTATTTTTTTACAACTACCGACACAAAGGTTACCTAGTCGATGGTGCAGTGAAATCTTCATTCTTTTTTCGTGCGCGGCAACTAGCACACGCTTTAAAAATGTCCAAGAAAAGTTAGAATTTTATAATTCCAAAATAAGAAAACTACTAAAGAAAAATTGTTTAAATAAGCGAAAACGTGTGATTGTGTATTCATCATCGTCGTCCTATTCGGAAGAAAGGCTGGGTAAGTCCGATAGATTTATACAGTTAGTTTAAATACTTACGTGTTTTGTTTCGAGTGTCAAGGTTCCTTCTAATCTTAGCGTCTTTAAGCTTTCCTGGAGGTTAACCGTGAGTTAACACGATGGTTAAGTATGACGCTTTTATAAAAACAGAAGTTAATCGATACGTATTGAGCTAAAAGTATAAATATAGGAACAAGTTTTCAAAAATCATTGATATAGAATTTTTAGAAATTAAAGAAAAAAAAGATAACATTATAATATCAACTGACCTAATTATAATATACTTTCGTGTGCAAGGTCCTATTTTAGCGTCTTTAAGCTTTCCTGGAGGTTAACCGTGAGTTAACACGATGGTTAAGTATGACGCATTTATAAAAACTGAAGATAATCGATACGTATTGAGCTAAAAGTATAAATATAGAAACAAGATTTCAAAAATCATTGATAGAGAATTTTTAAAATTAAAGAAAAAAAAAAATAACATTATAATATCAACCGTCCTAAAAATAATTTACTTTCGGGTGACAAGGTTCCTATCTTAGCGTCTTTAAGCTTTCCTGGAGGTTAACCGTGAGTTAACACGATGGTTAAGTATGACGCTTATATATTTATTATAAAAAGATAACATTATAATATCAAGTGACCCAATTATAATTTATGAACTACCTTCATTTACATATTTTTTTTCTTTGGTCAAATATCGGAACCGAGTGCATTAAATCGCACATTAAAACGTCGTCATTATTGACGGTCGAGCGCCGGCATTATCGCCCCCGCTTCAGGTTTCTGATACAAGAAAATAATGTGGACCTAATACCCGACGTAGATCCTGAATTATTAAAGGCTTTGGGTAATGCGCCTAAAGAATAAAAATTAAAGAAAACCTTTTAAGAGGTTATTCCATCACTAATTACTGCAAACTTTTGAAAGCACCATCAATACACCCAAGAATATCGGTAGCACGTCATTATTAATAAAATAAATAAATAAATAAATAAAACAGGATCAATAATGATGAGGTATTATTGCCATAAACAGATCCGTGCCGTTGTTGCTTACCAGTGATGAGATAAGGTATCGCCTTATATCTTTCTGTATCTACGCCTGGTATCGACTTGCACTTTGTCGATACTTAATTAAGAACCTCACTTGTCTCCAGGACTACAAAAATCCGTATCGACGGTTTTGTAGGACATACCTTGCCAGAAAAATTTTTGCTTCTAGAGCGATTGAAAGACAGGGATTTCAAATTAAATAGAACGCTATAGCTAAGACATCAGTACGAAGCACATCCTTGCTCACAACGTCTAGTCCTCGTCCCTATGGAAACTCATCAGGCTCCCCTCGCTACCATGCTTCGGGAAGGGGGGGGGAGGACAGTCAAAAGCCAATATCGTCATCCTCCAATGCCGGCATCCACGCGTCCAGCTCCCAATCGATCGTCAATATTGACGAGCAGCAGCAAATGTGCTACAACTAAACAGTAACGCAGGTACATGTTGGTAGACTGC
Source organism: Phoebis sennae (assembly GCA_001586405.1). Classification (NCBI taxonomy): domain Eukaryota; kingdom Metazoa; phylum Arthropoda; class Insecta; order Lepidoptera; family Pieridae; genus Phoebis; species Phoebis sennae. The sequence continues at coordinate 51,848 of LQNK01001619.1, read as the reverse complement.
ATCATTACTTTGATTTCTGGTGTACCATAAGAAATAATTATGTTATTTTAGACGAAGGACTTATTTATAATGGAGACAGAATACCCTTTACTGGAAAGTTAGTTCAAGATTATCCTCCTAAAAATGTTTTTTTTTTTCAATAAAACAAAAAACAGGACATGTCTATATAGCTATCGAAAATCTAATTAAATTACGAGCTATGTGTCATAATTATGTGAGCCACGGTAATGTCAAGCTATTTCAATGAATTTTAGCCCTTAAGGCTGTACCAGCTATATCTTAGATTTATATTTAATCTGAAATAAAAAATAAACTGTCATTATAAGATGGAGGATTATAGGAATGTGTGAAAAAAATAATATTACACCAAAAAACGGCTATTTTGCCATAATTGATCTTAAAAAATCTTATTAACTTCTATGAGTTAATTTCACATCTTAAATATTAAATATATGAATTTAGCGCTATGCCTTACAATTTATCACCCGCACCTCGAGCAGCTACAAAATTGATGAAACAGATGATGAGACGTTTAAGGTCGATCTCGAATCATTATTTATTTTATTTTGTGTATTGCAATACTTTTGACGAATCCATGGAAAACGTAAATGAAACAACCTATCAGGTTATTTAATTGTTTAGGTTTTGTATTAAATAAAAATAAAAATTCACTGCATTCTCGACACATCTGTAAATATTTAGGATTTCTGTATAACTCTACTGAGATGACTATATCACTTCCAGCGGACAAGCAAAACAATTTATTAAAAATAGAACAAAGGTTTTTTTTCCATTTACCAACAGGTATTTATATTAACAATACCGTTAATTTTATGTTCGTAGTGCCGCTAGCAATCGACCACCTCACCTCATAGGCCTCCTTACATCTGCATGTCCAGAAGTTCGCAATGGCTGGTTGAATGCCAAAATAATTGAAAGACAGAAGTATACTGATCTGAAGTGGTGGGCAAGCAATATAAATTTAACATTAAATACACTAGAAATTCCCAAGTTTGACTTGGCAATTTTTACGAATGCATCTCGAACCGGTTGGGAAGCCTATTGTGACAACAACGTCAATGGAGATTGGAAGGATAGTGAGTTAAAGTTTCACATTAACTATTTAATTATTTGCAGTATTTCTTGCCTTAATATGTTTTGCTTCCCGAAAAACATTTTTTCATATATTATTATGCATTGAAAAGTTGATTGCCGTTTATTACATTAATAAAAACATTTAGTTTACCCATCTAAATGATCTTACCAGACTTATATGGCAGTGGTGCGAGAGAGAATTTAAATAGCGGCGTCATTTATCAACACAAAAGATAACGCTAAAGCTGATTTTGAATCACAAAAATTAACCCTGTTATTGATTGTCAATTAATTGATAAGCAATATAAAATGTCACAACAATATTCGGAAAACCCTAGATTGGTCTTTTCGCTTCTCAAATCAACGCGAAATGTGACTTATATTTTGTGGAGGCAAGATCCTGATGCTAAAAAAATTGACGCCTTTTCCTTAAACTGAAAATCAGCTTTTTTCTATGTATTCCCTCTGATTTACATATAGATGTACTGATTTTAAAGTGCCCTCTTAAAATTGTAAAAGAGAAGGTATCTTAATTTTTCCTAACTGGCCATCCCAACTGTGTTTTCCCTTACTCAAAAGTTTAATTCGATGTGAAATATTATATTTCACGCCGAATGTATCCTCCTATCCCAGTTTCCATCAGCACCAACCGATTACCCTGAGGAATTCATTCACATGTAAGGGAATCCCGGAGGAAGCTTTTAAGCACTTTCCATGAATAATGTCACATAAAAGTTACAGTGGCAATTGTGCATTACTCATAATCTTATTCCCTATGCGGGTACAGTCTCTTCAGTCATCTTATTTTAAACCTATCAATTTGGTAAAGGTGCTGCTTATGGCTCTTTAAACAGTCATTGTTCTGCACTGTCTCTTATTATAGGTAATAATATTAGCAGCGATGGCTAAATTAAACGACTCCTTAAGGGAGCTTACAGACTAAGGCCTGGCACGCCCATCTACTATTCCACTTGGGGCCCTCAAATGTATTGGATTTTTGTCACATTAAGAATCTCTAAGTAATTCAACTAGCTCTGTGCGCAGCACATTGAGTGCAGATTTGTTTTCTTTTAATAAAATTAGATAATATAAAAATAATAGTCTGACGTAGAAATAGTAATATACATTACTGAGATAATTAAAACTTCTGCACCAGGATGTGAACAACCTGTTCTGCCACTGTGCTCGAAGCTTACATTTTTGTAACAGAGAACATTCGTGCAATGACAACATATATGTTGATTATAATCCACAAACCATCACATAATGCAGCCAGTTCTCAAACCATCAGGCGATGGATCTAGAAGGTTAAGTGCACACAGTGCTTCGCGCATCTAGCCTTTCTTTAGATGCAATTCGGAAGAGAACAGGTTGGACAGATAGTTCGAATGCTAAGTTTTACCACCGTCAAATAATGAGCAATGACAACTTTGCCGGTGCTATTTTATTACCTAATGATAATTTGTAATGATGATCAAAGAAATTTTTGTATACTTATTTTCTTGTTGTTATTTGCCTATTTTCTTTTAAAGGAAATAAGAATGTAATTCTGCTTAAGTTTTGTATTTTAATTTAAGTTCACAAAATTGCCGGTCTCTGAACCTCTACATGTTGTTTATTTATATCTGAAGAATGAAGCTGCGAAATATAATATATGATCAAACGAACTTAACAAGTGAAGTTCGATCAATATTATATGAGCAAGCTTCATTCGAAGATATAAACTCCCTCCCACCCAAACCCCAATGGAATGCAATTTTGTGAATGCTTGTTTTCTCTAAAAAAAATGAAGATTTCACTGCACCATCGACTAGGTAACCTTTGTGTCGGTAGTTGTAAAAAAATAATAAAAATAATATCAATCGTGCGAAGTTGCCAGCAGGTTAAAAGTACTACATGTTGTTTATTTATATCTTCGAATGAAGCTTGCTCATATAATATTGATCGAACTTCACTTGTTAAGTTCGTTTGATCATATATTATAGCGTACTGATTTGAAAACAGTAATTAATCTTTTGTAATTTAAGAATTTCTCAGAAAAAGTATTAATATCAATAAATGAAGATTGGTTTTCTCGTTTCAATAGAATGGTTGTCGTGGCTGGTGGAATTTTTCAATATTATTTTACCATTTTATAATCTTGAATAGATGCGCCAACTTTTGATAAGACTTGCCATAGTGGTGACCACACATTTTTTTACTCCACAATGAGTTAAAGTTGACTGAAAGTAAAAAGCTTGCAAAACTTTAGAGATAAATACAATTTTAATTGCTTGTTATGTTAAAACTACATGCATTCTGGAAATTTAAAAGATTGTGGTGGACAAAAGAAAAGTTAGAAATATTAGTAAAATTGTGGACATGGTAATTAAAAAGGTCGCAGGAGGTGAAAAATTTTGCAGCTATAAGTTTTCTATAATTTTAAAAAATAAGTTAAATTGGATTTCTATTTTATATTTCCTCAAGTAGTTATGAGTAGTCCCACCACTTGGTGACGTATTATCGTTGAATTTTGGGACACGTTGTATATTTCTTATTTCGTAAATTAAAAGAAAATACATGCATATAATATTATATTGGCTTAAAAATAAGCCTTTCCGTTATTAATATATTAACATATTCAACTAGAATGTATTGCATATACATTCTTGCAAAAATGACATAAGGTAATTTAAAGATAATTACAAGATAACCGATTTGCTCATAAAATTAAACAATTATGGATATATGGATATTGTCACAAGTTTTTATATATATACAATGATATTTGATCGAGCGAAGCGAGATCTCAGAGTCGCGACGGCCGATTGTATGTTTGTATGTAACTTTGTTCGACGATAACTTGAGTATCGTTTATCCGATCTTGATTAAATTTCATAGGTGAATAGTTTAGATAAAAGAAAGTGTCGAGTTAGAAGATGAGTGGAATCAGTGGGATGGGGGGGAGGGGTTAACGAAGATGGGGGGTGAAATAGTTGATTTTCATATGAATTTACCGAGTGGGGTATCAAATGAAAGGTCTTGATTTATACATTACAACGCGAGGTCTAACTCGGAGCGAGCCAATAGTATCTATATACATTATAATAAACAAATTATGTTTTTCGTTACAGCTAATTAAGGACTTATCCTGCCAATTATTGTACAAAACATGATAAGATTCTATAAATAGGCACGTTTTAACGCCTCGTACAAAAGTTGTGCGTTAATTACGTAATTAAAGATTATGTTTATGTTTTAACAGGGCTGGCCAATTTAAAGTTAATGGGCTGCAAAAATTAATAGGAGTATTCTATAGACACTTCTATACATATAATAAAATGGTAGACTAGCCGTGTCTGTACATTAATCTACTTATACATATAATAAAATTAAAAAATATTTTGAAGAAAAAATTTGTGTTTCCTACGCACTAAACTTCGAAACGGCTTAACTGATTTAAATGCGGTTTCGATGTCAATTCGATGATATATTACGACACGCCTTTTAGACGTTAAGTGTTTATTTCATTCAAATTGGTTCCCAAACAAAAAAGATATCAGGGTTCAAAGTGATGCATCAAAAATATCATCAATGCACATTAAGTTTACAGTACTTAGTATAATCTTGTGTTTGTTTTAACGCGAGTACTTTCCATTTTAAATAAAATACTTTTTAAAGGATTTTAAACGCGGTTTATTATACATTATTATTT
>LQNK01001619.1:24374-46801 GCA_001586405.1 Phoebis sennae | reverse complement strand
GTCACTCAAAGTCGGCTGTATGCGAACACACTCTTGACAAAACAAACCATTACATACGCTTTGACCAACCACAAATCCTCGCTCGTGAGAATAGACTGGTACGCGAGGCTATTGAAATTAAAAAACATCAAACATTCAATAGAGAAGATGGTTTGAGACTTTCTAACACCTGGGACCCACTTATAAAAAATTTAAAACCCCATGACAAGCATACCAAAAGACAAGAGGACACTGTAAGTCAATTTTGCAAGAATCCGGACCAATTTTCCAAATACCATCTTCGGGGAAATAAATGGAGGTAGACACACAATTTTTGAAACACTCATGAAGACAACTGCCATCTCAGTCTCCCGTGACCACGCTCGCTGTAAAGTGCTCGAAACGTCGGGTTAAATAATAATGTAAAATAATGTATAATAAACCGCGTTCAAAATCCTTTAAAAAGTATTTTATTTAATATTTACAGTACTTTTTAATGATAAATATAGCCTTGACTTGATTTCCAAAGTAGGTTACGATCATGGCGGCCCATCGCAACATAGACTGACCAACTTGCAGAAGATGTTGTTTGCGTCCATAAGGAAACATACAAGTCTCTGTCATTCTAAGAGTATACGACAGATATACAAAATGACAATATTTTGCAAAAAATATAAAATAGAATTGGGTATTAAAATAATATAAATAAAAACAGTGACACTCTTGTTATATTTAATTTAGGATATACTTAGAACTTAAAAAGTAACTGTTATTAAATAGTAATTATTGGATAGTTATTTTAAAATGGAAAAATAAAATTGCGATTTTTACAATCCTATTCACAATTTCTACATATTTTCTTACCGTTTAAACCTTCCTTGGACTTCTACGAATATTTCAAGACTAAAATTTGTCAAAACGGTTCAGCCGTTCTCGAGTTTTCGCGAAAATAACGAACGGAAATTGATTTTTATTTATATACATTTAATTACTAATCTTTATAATTTAGTACACTAGACTTATACACGTACAGCCGTCGGTCCTGCGCCTGATCTCTCTCCGGTCGTGTCGGTCTGCCTCCATCGGGTTATGAGAGTAAAGGAATAGAGAGTGCACCTGTGTTCGCGCGTACACTTGTTCACTATAATATCTGCTGCGCAGCTGGCTAGTTTCTGTTGGGATTAGCCACCATGGTCGAAATCGGTCAGGGGAGCTTTTATTTATACCTTCGATTTCTGGTACCGGCCCAGGGTGTAAAAGCTTGGGAAGCCCTGCCTTACAGTTATGTTCAAGGGCAAAGTAGTTTCCACGTGACATTTTCCTTTATGTTTATTTACAGTGTGAAAGTTTGTCTGTTTGTCACTTTTTCACGCCGAAATTGATGATCAGGTTGTTATTAACAGAGGGTAGTCAACCATATCAATAAAGATATTATTCATTTATCTAGTATAATACTTTTTCGTACAATAACTCATACAAACAGATAAAAATAAAATAATTAAAAAAAAATTGTAACGAAAGACGGCCTTACTGCTAAGCAGCAATTTCTTGTAGGCAAAGTGCGTCTTAAATATTTAAAATAAATTGCTGAAAATATTGTTTTTTCTGAATTACCCATTTTGTATTTTCAGTTTTATTTTTTTTCTTTTTACGAAAAAGTTACAAATATATGAAATTCTAGGACATTTTTATAACATTATTATACTTTTGTAGGATATTGATATTACTATTATAGGCTATAAATATATGTTACTCGTGGATAGTATAGCTTTCTAATGGTGAAATAATTTTTAAAACCAGTCCAGTAGTTTTGGGCCTATTTATTACAATCAAACAAAGATACAGAATTTTTCTCTTTATAATATTAGTGTAGATTGTAAAAAATAAATTATATACGGACAAAAACGTGAAAATAATTTTAATACTTATTTACACGGTTTTTGTTAGCATAGCATGGTAAAGTCATTGTGTAACATGTTTTAAATAACTCATATCAAGCAAATAAACATTTCATTTCAACCATTTTCCTTGTTTAAGTATACAATAATCGAGGAAAATAGAATAATTTTTAATCATCTCAAATTATATATTTTCTTACACGCTTCAATAACAATGAATAATTAAATGACCGGGTGTTATATAAAAACTTTATTAAATAAAACATTGCTCGATGCACATACAAATTAAAACTTAGCCGATCTTTTAAATCAACAACCACTTTTTAACCAAGAAAAAATAATTTACTAACTACGTTTGGTATAATTTGGCATCTTTTCAATCATAAGTTATTATGCAGTAACTATTTATTTATTTATTTATAATATATTTAATGACAGTTATCACCGATACAAATTTAGGACCCAAAGTAGGCGCATCCTGTATTTTGGGATCCTTTACAAGACAGGGTTACTATTGTAAAAGAAGTGACGGGAAACAGATACGATTATCAAAATATGTAATAAAGAATAAATACAAAACTAAAATTGACAATCAATTATGGCCACACTAAACTCCCTTTTCATCGTTCAAATCGAAAACAATCACCAGAAACTTATTCATTAACAATTATTACCGAATTTTTATCTGTTTTCCTGTAACCATTTTGCGGTGTTTTGATAAGAGGAAACACTATTTTCAATACTCCATTGTCATACGTCCACTCTCCAGGCGCGCCAACGTAGGAAGGCAAACTCCTGCTTATATACACATTATTATTGTTATAACCACTGTTATTATCAGCCTGCACCACTAACAACCCCTCCTTCGCTTTCACAGATATATCTTCTTCGTTAAAACCACCTAGCACCATTTCTATCACGTATGTATTACCCTGAATGCCTTCAGATCCTTGTGGGATGTTTTTGGAGAGTTCGTTCATATTTTCTTCAAATTGTTTCATGTTCCGATTGAAACCGCGCCAGAAGTTGTTCATATACGCCTGCTGTTGGTTAAATAAGCTGTCCAGGTTGTGCTGGAAGTCGTTGAAGGGGAAAGAGTGTCCATAGCGAGGTGACGCGTGAGCAACTGCTAAGAAGATGCATAGAAACAACATCTTTGCTTCGAAGTCGAGAAGCGACTGCGGTGTAAATGCAAAACATTGGTTTATGTCCTACGTGGGGTCATAGCTTATCGTTTTAAACGTAGATACTTTATAGTTTATAGCCATGGTGTTTGGGTTGCCATGTGTACGATGTTAGCTAAGAATGGGTAAATTCAGTCATAAAATTTTTCCTTATATACAACTGTTCATATAGATAGATAGATTGAGAGATAGATACAAAATCTTTATTGCTTTTTATAACAAAGAACTTAATGCCTAAATGGCATTTTCTACCAGTTAACCTTTGGTAGTGTAGTTAGTGCACGGGTAGCGCAGAGATAGAAATCCAGAAACATAAAGTAAATAAATAAAAAAATAGTAATATTACACATTAATACATTTCATGTAAGCAGTGGAAAAAACTAAATTGGAATTAGAGTCGGAAATGCTTTGTCCCTTTCTCGCAAAACAGCATGTGAAGTGCGTATGACGTATAAATCCTCTCCCCTTCCTTCAAGCTGGCAAGGTATATGTGACACTGATGTTGTAGATGTTCATGGACTGCGGTCAGTCACTTAACATCAGGTGAACCGCATGCTCCGCTTGCCCGCTGTTACATAAAAAAAGTGACAATAAGTATAATTATGTCGTGAAGTCCCTCTCTGTCTAATTTAAAATTTTCAATGCTTTTATTCTTATTTGGAACATAAACATGGAAAAATTTCACGCGTTAAATTTTTTCATGAACTGAAAAAATGAAATTAAATATATTTTATTTTCTTCCACATATTAATCACATTTAGGTACATAGTAAATACAATAAGGTTCCTAAAATAGCAGGAGACAGGAGTCCAAACTGAGTAAACCCCGTGCTATGGATCCCCTGTGCTCCGCCTCTCGGCATTTCTTTTAAAACTATTCAAACTTGCAACTCAAATTATTCTTTTTTTTATACTGGGATAAGCAAACATTTGACCGCTGTTTCACCTGATGGAAAGTGAAACGCGATCTAGGATTGTATAGAATTTATAATATGTATGTAGAAAAAAAACATGTTTAAAATAAAATAAACTATTTATTTGAGTTATTTTTAGGAACCTATTTAATAAAAAAAAATTGTAAAATATAATTGAAAAGAGTCTCTTACACAATAAGTACTTAGAATTTTCTATTTTTCAGTTACAGAGAAGCGTCCATTTTAAATATGGCAATTGGCAATCCTGACCTTGATGAATCATTGCGTCCGACAAGGTCATCTTATACAAGAAAACTGAGTCAATATTATATATACGAAAAACATTATACAAGAATGGACGAATTCAAATTCAAAATATTTATTACGGCACACAATCTTCGACTATTACTATGACACGACGAATTTGAATTCAGCCAAGCTTGCAGAGAAAATCGGCGTGTATTAGATATTCTACTGATAGAAAGTAGACTATCATGGGATTTTTATTCTTTGCATCTTTTTATAACCTAGACGCAAAAATTAATCGATATTTATTATTAACTAGCTGACAATTCGAATTTTTCTCGCCGTAAAAACCATGCTTGAACTTCAATGAACATTTAAAAAAAAGAATTGTCCAAATTGGTCCAGTCGTTGTTGAGTTATGCGCTTACCAACACATTTTGAGATTCATTTTTATAGATAGGATTTAATTGTTATTTCTATATATTATATTTCCCCGCAGTTTCACCCGCGTAACTTCTGAACCAGTCACAACTCCGTGATTAAAAGTATGAATGAATGAATCAATAATTAATGCTTTATTTCGCACCAAAAGCTTAAAGCTAACAACATGATGGGGGCAAAGATACAGTACAAAATAGACGGCCTTATCGCTAAAAAGCGATCTCTTCCAGGCAACCCGAAAGTAGTCTATAGTATTGTATTATCTGTGCCTATAGGTTATTCTGAACACTTACCTTTAGGTATACCAAGTCATAAAAAACGGTTCAGTAGTTTTTGCGTGAGTAACTAACATACATACAAACTTTCCCATTTACATTAGTAGGATATACTATTTTTAACCGACTTTAAAAAAAAGGAGGAGGCTATCAATGCGACCGTATCTTTTTTTTTATTTTTATGTAGCAATCAAAATGAGACACTATTTAATTCGAAAATACATTTTATTTAAACAATAAATACTTTTTATAACATTATATAAAGTTACGCATCCACCATCTTATGTTCAACTTCGTACACCTCAATCGGTGATTCATCCCAGGATTCCAGGTCTTCAATGATGATCCTTGGCTTAGGGATGTAAAGATCGTTGATGCTGGAAATTACCTGAAAGAAAGAAAAAATAAGTAAAAAAAAATATTTTTGGAATTTCTTAAAAAATGTCTGAAATAAATTTTATTTTTAATTTTGAAATCTTAAGTAAGTCTGTCTGTCTCTTCTTAACGCCTAAACTACTAAACCGATTTGGATGAAATTTTATGCAATGATAAATCGAAACCCGAGAAAAGACATAGGATAGATTTATCTCGTCTTAACGCCTAAACCACCGAATCGATTTGGATAGAATTTATACAATGATAGTTCGAAACCCGAAAAAGGACAAAGGATAGTTTTTATCTCCTAGGGGAACGAGGAACATACCTATCTGAGACGTAAATATAGATTTCTATTTAAAAGATTTGAATGTACAAATTTCAAAGATAATACTATTTTGTACTTGTGTTTGTTTCAACGCGGGAACTTTCCATAATAAATCAAATACTTTTTAAAGGATTTTATACGCGCTTACATTATTTTACACTATAGGGCGACCCGTGACCACGCTCGCTTTAAAGTGCTTGAAACGTCGGGCTAATAATAATGTATAATAAACCGCGTAGAAACCTTTTTTTAATGCATATTTAAAGGGGTTTTTATCCTCTTCGATACGCCATCCTCATCGTAACTTAAAAGTAATATAAACCTAATTAATTATTTACACCTTAAAGGAAATCACTGACTTCTTTTACCAAACTACAAATTTTCGCTGATTTTGACTTACGACCTTTATTCATTTATTTTATTTATTTAATTAGAATCCTTTAAAAAGTATTGCATTTAAATAATTAATTAATAGTAGTATTAAAATTTCAAAGAGTTCTAACCTTCTCCGCCTCAACACCCTCAGATCCCCTCTTCTTCCTCAGGTAGTTGAAGCAGCAGGTCCTGAAGTATCTCGAACCACACGCAGACGCGCATTCCTTACCACACGAGTTACAGTTCAACCGGGCTGCCCATGCTGCTACGGCTAGAAGAATTAATTAATTTTGTGGAGGATGGTATTATTCCTCCAACGAAAAGGGAGGATCCTCGACCAGTCCGAACCACAAGACTGGCCGGCCGTTAGGCCCCGAGGATTGATGCTTGGAAGTGGTATAATAGCTCCCCTGACCGATTTCGGCCATGGTGGCCATACTCAACAGAGATTAGCCAGCGGCGCAGGAGATATTATAGTGCACAAGTGTACGCGCGAACACAGGTGCACTCTCTATTCCTTATACTCTCATAATCTGATGGGACGGCAGACCGACACGACCGGAGAGAGATGAGGCGCAGGACCGACGGCTTTACGTGCTTTCCGAGGCACGGGGGTGCTCCAGCACCGCCATCTTCCAGACTCAGGGCTGTTACTAAGATTTCTTTGTTAGAAAAATCGCAATAACATTTTTTTTGGCCCCACCCGGGATTCGAGCCCGAGACCCCTCGATCTGTAGTCAAAGATGCAACCACTTGACCAACGAGGCAGTCTATATATTTAGCGGCGAAGACATTTCAACATCGTGGTTTAGGAATTGTAACGTCACGTGACGCCACAATTTATTTATTCATTTCAACCCTAAAAATAATAAATACAGAAAATTGATTAGGACACAAACTAGGCCTGTGTTTTGGAATCCTTTACATAAGCTATTTGATTGTTATAGAGTTAAGGGCAATTTTAGTCTGCAAATACATAAGCTAATAAACATATTTACCGCTATCGGTCGAGGCATGGCATTATTACCACTAATTTGGGAACTCTTGAATTATAAAATCCACTTTAACCAAAATTTCAATTCAAAATTCGAACGTACGTTTATTTAAACAACGTTCAAAAGTATATTTTTAAAGATAAAATCTCCTAATCACTCTACTTACCACAGACAATCAACATAGCAAAAACGATTTTTGACATTTCGGCGGGAACGAAGAGAAATCAAGATGGCGTATGCAAAACAGCTGATCGAATGATAGAATATGTTACTTGAAACCCTTTTTATATCGTGGAATGTTTATTTACGTAGGTGATAGCGAAATGTTTGTTGTGTATTGTTTTACAGATTGAAATCATATTGCGGAGTATTGAGTTTGCGTTCTGAAATGTATCTTTCTGGATTAGTGAGTAAATTTATCCAAGGAGGTTTATAACTAAACTTCTTAATTTAAATTAACGATAAAATATAAAATATGAAAAAACAATGTTAAGAAACTAACACTACATTCTCATTAAGATTTAAAGTCGGATTGTTAAAATAACCGAGATTTTGAGCAAAAAAAAAATAATCGTCAAAGTTTTTTGAATCATTTCTTTTTTGAATCAGCCATTTTACACTACCACGTACATAATTTCTACTGAATGTATTTTCAGTACAATTTTTTACAAAAACTACTTGACCAATTAATGAAAATGTTATTTCTCCCAAATACAAATCATAAACATACAACTAAACTCAGTAGCATAAGAGTGAAAGATAGGAGCCTAAACTAGGTAAAGGGTCTACCAAGGATCTTTACTTAATCAAACAATATATGGTTCCTGAAAATAATACTACATCTTGGGCTCTATTTTTAATATTTATTTACATGTGTGTGTGTGAATCCACTTTTAATGAACTAAAAAACAAATCAGTCCATTTAAATTAATGGAAAGCAATATATAATTGTAGGTAAGAAAAATTGTTTCGGTCATTTTAATAGAAATGGAAAATTGTGCGAAAATAAATGGCTCAATAGATTTGGATAAACTAATGAATACAATAAAAGTACTAGGGATGCGCCGAATATATATTTTTTTATGATAGAACAAGAAAAGGAGCAAGTGGGTCACCTGATGGTAAGTGATCACCGCCGCCCATGAACACCTGAAACACCGGAAGTGTCGCAGGTGCTTTGCCGGCCTTTGATGGACAAATACGCTCGCCTCTTGAAGACCCCAATGTCGAATTTGTTCAGAAATACCGCAGATGGAAGGTCGATCCACAGCTTCACCGTTCGAGGAAAGTAATATTTGGTGTACGGCGTATTAGACGTAAGAGACGACTTTCAGCAATAAAACGGTAGGAGCATTGCAGGTATACTTGTGCCATGTGTCATTATAATTGGTTCAGTTTTAAGTGAAAGAGTAACAAACACACATACCTACATACTTAAATGATTAATATTTGATATACTATACCAAAAAAATATTTTTGACCCCTAAATACCCGAAAAAATGCAATTTAGAATTTGCTAATTTCTGAACAGCTTATTGCTATGCATTTAATTGTAAACAAATATTAATTTTATGCCCTTTGCTTTCGCTTGGTTGCCTGGAAGAAATTGCTTATTGCAATAAGGCCGCCTATTGCATCCATTATTAGATTTAAGTTCTTTTCTTTCTATATTTTATTTAATGTGTGTGCAATAAAGATATATTTAATTTTTTATTTGACAAGCAAAGTCAAATATACAGGCCGAATTTATGAAACGGACTTTCAGGATCAAATCTTAAACTATCTACTATATATCTGTCCCCATCGCAGTGCCACATCTAAATCATCCAATCTATGCAAGAAATCTAACTTTCAATGATACTTTGCAAAATTATTCTTATTAGGAGTACTATCAAGCTATAGGTCAAATAATATAGAAACTTTTTTTTCAATGATTCGATTCCTAACTCGGTAAAATTTTTTTTCAAAAATTCAGTGAAGCATTTTATACCTTTCGAGTTTGACAGCCAGTAAATTTATAATTAAGTTGACGTCATATTATAGCAGATGGCGATTTTAAAAAATTATAAATATTATAAAAACACAGTTTTATACGATTTTTTTTTAAATAATCTTAACTAACTCGGTTTGTGTTAAGTGTAGGAAATATTAATATGGTGGGTGGCAATAATAGGCTACGCATATAAGATACTAGCTTTCCGCCCGCGGCTTCGCACGCGTGGGATACTAATTTCTGTATTTTGTAGAGGCAAAAGTTTAAAAAAATCTATAGACATTCACAGTATATGCATGTCTATAGATTTTTAAAACTTTCTATGGAAATAGGTTTCACCAAAATCTCACTTGAGCGAAGCCGCGGGTGTTTTATTTAATTAGTAATTATTGATGGTTTTTGAGAATTTATTGAGTGTTTTAACGTATAATCTATACGTAAAAAGTATAAAAAGCATGTCCGCAACTCGATCAAAATCTCACATGCCCACGTGGTATGACATTTTTACAACTTTAGAAGCATATATCTCCAAAAATATACCTAATATTGGTCTATCATCATGTGAAATTTTATCAAAAACTGCCCAGTGGTTATTACGTGATTGACGCACATACAAACAGATAAACAGACAAACTGAAAAAAAAATAACCATGGTATTGGTATCTATAGAACATACATATTGCATACCAATTACTCTTTTTGAAAAATATTCAATGTACAGAACTGGTTCGGTTACTGTTTTATTATATGTATAGATGAGTAGCCTATTATTGCCGACATGCCTCCTTAAAGACGCAACCGATCGGCTTTCGAACCATGCTAATCTTTCAATCGAAAATAACCCAGCTCAATCATTACATTATTGGGCTTTAATTAAATATTTTAGTATGGGGAAACCCAATTTTAAAAGTTGTAAAGTCTGTATTTGTTAATTTTCAACATAATTAAATTGAATGATTTACAATTTAATTATAATAATAAAAACCTTCCACTGCCTGTATACATACATGCTTACAAAAATAGGATAGTAGCATTTCATAAAATAAAGGAATTAATTCCATGTGGTAGAATATTGCAGAAGAGGTCTTTTTGGGACATTTTTCAGCTTTTACAAAAACAAAAAATGAAGATCGGGGCTGACTTTATCTGACCCAAAATATGCCCCAGATCTTAGATCCCCATACGCTTCTACTATAAATGTGAAAGTTTTGTATGTTTGGATGTTTGTATGTCAATCATGCCGCAACTACTGGACCGATTTTGATGAAATTTCGTACAAATATAAGCTATAGGTTACTTTGTATAACGCGAGTAAAGCCGCGGACAGAAGCTTAAAAAATCTATGCTAGGTTTTAAATTATTTTAGGGGTTAAATAAAAATAATTATTTAATAAACATCTATATTTCATACACAAAATATGTTATTCTACTATTACAATATAAATTTTACATCTACCCAGCCTTTACATATAAATTTCTACTAAATCTACTATTTATACATTATACATGAATAATATGATTTTCAAAATATATTTTTCACACTATCCTTGGTGTAGGACGCTATTTTAACATTAATAATATTTTTATATTAAACATTTTAGTACAAAACTCCGCATCTTACAAATAGTCAAAATCAAATTAAATATTTGTTTTTTCTTTGTAACATACAAATAGAAAAAACATGTCAATTAGAAAAAAAAATTAAGTATGTTAGTTGACATTTTTGGCAATTTTCGCGCCAAAAAACCTCAACGTTCGGATATTACTCTTGGCAGACAATGTTGTATTATATAAAAATAATTAAATACTATTTTTTATCTGTTCTCAATGTAATTGTATGTATGACATTGTAATTTTTATTTTATGTGTAAACTGTCTAACGAATTGGTCCTTTAACTGTAATGTTAGATAATAGTTTTTATAAATAAATAAATAAATAAATAAATAAATAAAAATAAATAAATCTGCAAAGAAGTATGACGATGCTGTTTGGATATTTCCATGTGGAAATATCCAAACAGCATGCAAGTATGTACTTAAATTAAGATTGTCACCATTAATAATTCGAAAGGAAAATTGTTTACAAATATATACATTCTGACAATTCAGTTTGATATTGCTCATAGCTAATAAAAAATGTTACCACAAACAAAATAATCGTTCATAGCTGATAAATAAAATATTACCACTTCAAAATAAATTAATAGTTGTTTTTTTTTTAATCTCTGTCGTAGAATTCTTCCATATTCCCCGGGAATCTGTCGTTGTACCACGAGAATCGGTCATCAGGGATGTTTTCTGAGTAGACCGGGAATTCGTGGGGGCGGGTACCACCGCTGTAATACCGCATCTGGAAGAAGAAACGTGTTAAATATACAAATATATTTTATCTTATTCAGAAAAAAATTGTGGGGACAAAAGAGTGTGACGTCATAAGTATATTTTCTAAAAAAAAACAATGCAATGTTATACTTATAGATCATTTTAATGAAAATTTAGATTTTATACTAAAATCTACAATTCACTATGCATATAGTTCTATTCACAGTTTATTAAAACTTTTTTTCGCGGTTGATAAGTTTTGCAAAAAAACGCAATAAGTATCTTTATGTAGCCCGACGTACAACAATCTTTAGGTTTTATTAAAAATCTGCACTACCCATCTGTGTATTATTTCCATAAAATAGTCTAAATTGATCAATATAGACTTTGTTAGTACAAAATCCGACAACCCGTTCAAGCGGAAATTTCGAAAAAGCAGGAGATTTTCCAATTCCTGCGCCTCATTCCTCTCCGCGAGTGTCGGTCTGCCCCATCGGGTTATGAGAGTAAAAGGAAAAGAGAGTGCACCTGTGTTCGCGCGTACACTTGCGCACTATAATATCTCCTGCACAGCTGGCTAGTCTCTGTTGAGATTGGCCACCATGGCCGAAATCGGTCAAGGGAGCTAATTAGCCCCAGTACTCACGTTCATAGTATCCGGTCGTTTCTTCCTCAGATAGTTGAAGCAGCACGACCTAAAGTGGCGTGTCCCGCACGCAGACGCGCACTCACTGCCACACGAGTCGCAGGAGAGACCCTGGGCCCAGACTGCGCTGCCTGTGAAGAGATGCGATATTTAGAGTTAATATTACAATATATTATATCCAGGCCGATAACGGCCATGGTGACTTACACCCGTATTCTAATACGTATCTTGAGCATTCCTCGACTCCACTGAACCTCTGTCAATGAAAATTTATATTCTGAATCGGAAAAAATCTCTACTAACTCACGTCCACTCACGTTAATAAAATTTCGGAGACGATAATTTAACACCTCCATCCGTTACTTCGATCTATTTATTAAAATATTATATTTTTTTTTTCCTTCAATCATGAATTTTCGATTGAATTTTGTCATATTATGTCATATTTTACGTAGCCTAAGTGGAAGTAAAATTAAGGTAACTTCTTAGAATACGGGTGTTAGACCTGCTTAATCATTGTGGGCTCATGCGTCTTCGTTCATGTGCGCGCATGTGGCTGCAGTATCCTAATTTGTTCTTGAACGTGCAAGCACAGATGCACGTGCGGATATCGTTACTAAGTTATATTGGAAGGATGTTTACTTTTTAAATTATTCCTATTGTTATCGCATTTTCTTTTCCTCTCGAAGGAAATCACATGCTCCTTTTATGAATGTTCATAGCCGATGATATCTTATGTCTTATAAGGTGGCTCACAGGCAACATTTTTAACCCGTTTTGTCTTTGGTACATCCAGTGAAGAGGTATATTTTATGCAAACATAAATACATTCATAACCATCTACAACACATCCATACACTACACATTAAATGCATTATCCCATAACAACAGAACTTCGATACTTCGTTACAACACCATTAAAGGAGAAGTTTTCAATGTAAATTTTTGATGGTTTATAACAGGATGAAAATGCATTATAAGTAAGTGTGGTAAAATAAGTACAAATGAATTATTTTTGCCAGAACATTTAAACTCATGCAATAAATATTAAACTTAATGTTTAACATCGTTTATGACGTACAAATACAAAATGGTGACAAAAAGATCGTTAAAAACAAGGTGTTTTAAAAAGTGGCCAGCTTAAAAGCATTCAATAACACCCGAAGGACTTGTATCCATGGTTATGAATAAATTACAAAAAAATCAATAACACCAAATTAAGAAGTTCAGCTAGAAAATGACGACGAAAAAGATCGTTAAAAACAAGGTGCTTTAAAAAGTGGTAACCCTAAAAAACATTCACTAACACCAAATTGATGGAACATTCAGTGACACCAGATTGATGAAACATTCAGTGACACCAGATTGATGAAACATTCAGTGACACCAGATTGATGAAACATTCAGTGACACCAGATTAATGAAACATTCAGTGACACCAGATTAATGAAACATTCAGTGACACCAGATTGATGAAACATTCAGTGACACCAGATTGATGAAACATTCAGTGACACCAGATTGATGAAACATTCAGTGACACCAGATTGATGAAACATTCAGTAATACCAAATTGATGACCTAAACATCCAGACACTAATACCTGGAATGTAATCACTGGATGGTTCTGCTTCTTTCTTCATCCATTTAAGCTCGTGCGACAGAGTCGCTAAGGAAAACTTACGAGTTAATATTAAAATATGACTTAATTATTAAAGTATAGGTCCTTATTAGTTTGGGAAAGGCTTTTATTTTTTTTTTATAATAAAGTCGGTAAAATTTGGTTTGATATTGGTCCCCCAACTTTGACTTTTAAAATGAGGTTTTTAGACCGAAAATAAAGCGACAATAATTTTATTAATCTGAGATCTTAAAAAATATATATTTATATGTACCTTATGTTTCTAGAAAAAATAATTTTATATTTAGAATTTTAATTTTAAGTATATTTAATCGTTCATCTCATAAAAAAAAATCAAGAACAAAAATATAATTATATTAATTTATAGGAAACCTCAAAATTTATAATATTGCTAGAAAATTATCATATTTAAGATACATATTTTACTCACCAATCAAAAACAGAGACAGAATAGCTGTGATTTTGAGCATCGTATCCGATTTTTCGCGCCGAAATGCAAGATGGCCGACGCTCAACAGCTGAATGAAGGAAACCCACAACATCCCCCTTTTTATATAGGCCTAAAGTTTTCAAGTAGGTGTTTGTACGCGGTTTTAATATTGATGTATTTGTTGACAGTTTATATTCAATTTAAAATTGATTCGTAAACTTAGAAACCTGTGTTAAGGCCCGGCACGTCATATTATAACAGATACGAATTGTTTTCACTATCGGTTATAATCAACCAATCGGAATCATGTTTAGGTTTAATAACGCCACGTATATTATAGATACGCTTTAGACTTAGTAAGATATTATACTGTCCGTAAATCGACTCGTTTTATTTCTATAAAAACTGAGTGATCATGTTCAGTAGTTAATAATAATTGTTGTTTAATAATAGTTGTGCACCGACGTAGGTAGCATATGGCTAGCCTAGATACTTACTAATAAACTGATAATTTAAGTCATCAGATCAAAAATTAGCTCGTTTAAATTATAATGTTTCGCCTTATTACTGACCGAGCGAAGCGAGGTGTCAGAGTCGAGATGGCCGGGCGGTTGTATGTTTGTATGTAAGTATGAAAAACTTTTGTACGACGATAGATCTTGATTAAATTTCATAGGCAAATAGTTTAGACAAAAGAAAATGTCGAGGTTGAAGATGAGCGAAATCGGTGTTGGGTAAAAATGATTATAGCAGAGAGTATCCAATGAAGGGTACACTTATACATTACAACGCATTTTTTTATTATCCCTGATGTAGAATTCCAATTGTAAAAGCATGTTTTAAATCGTTCCAGTAGTTTCGGAACATTCGTCTTTATAATATTAGTGTAAAGGAAGAAATTCCGTAGGGCATACCTAGCCTCGTCTGGTCATCGATTTATCTATTCTGTATTCGCGCGTAATTATCATTTTTATTGAAAAACTTTTGACTTTGATACAAAGTGATTTGAGCGTGGTCCGGGTTTCCTATATATTTTTATTTACGAAACATGGCATCTGGAAAATTTTTAGGTCCAATATTCCATTGGTTGCTTTTATACTTTTGTGTTTATGAATATTGCCGTTAAAAAGAAACACGTTTTTGAGGCGACCAAATTTTAACAATAAATTTGATTAGAATTTATTAATTAATGTCTTCATTGCATAAAAACAAACATACAAATCTAAACTTATATTTTAACGAGAAAAACTTTGTTTGTGTCTTTCCTTGTTTGGTTGTAATGAATAGGCTCAAAAACTACTGGTCCGATTTTAAAAATTGTACATTACCCGCGAGAAATATAGGCTATATTTTATAGGATGCATATAACATGATGCTACGGGAGCAAAGCCGCACGGATCAGCTAGTAAACTATAAATAGCAATGTTATTACAGAAATGTTTTCCAGAAATAGAAATGTATTCTTTTCTAATGCAATATCTTTGTTTGAAACGCGACCGCGAATAAATATTACTAAAACTGTTGACATATATTCTCCTTGACTATCGTTGAGAGGAAGTTTTTTAAGAATATATAGGAATAGAGTGCGATAGTTTGAACAACTTAATTTTTTATAACCGTGTGGCAACGGGTTAGAATACATGTCACTCCATTTCTACCCGTCGTAAGAGGCGACACGGAGTAATTCTGCGGCATAACATCTTCAGCAAAAAAAGAGTGGGTAAGTGGCCAACCTCAACAGATATTTATCCCGTATGGGTGGGTGTCCCAAGAGGCGACAGAGGCATAATTCTGCTGCATAACATCTTCAGCAAGAGTGGGATCCGAGCATTGCACGGTTTATTATCACCCTCCAGCAGATAACCGGCGTGAAGCAGTATTGCACTGTGTTTCCTACGGTGAGCGGGTGCCCGGAGGCCTGTTTTCCCATACAATTCCTCTCCCAACTTAGGTTTAAAGATTCTTTATTTTCATTGAGACAATTACTGTCACTTACATGAAAAAACAAAAAAAATATTTACAATAAGTTAGACATGGCGGCCTTGTACAAAAACAATTACAATATTTGAGTACACAAAGTGAAAATAAACAAAGATACAAAATTGTCATCTAATGGCATATACAAGTAATGGTATAGGTGTTCTAGGTTAATAATAGTTTATCATCGCTTAATATATTCTCTGTAAGCCGGGACTTAAATATGCCAAAAGATTTAGCATTTTTAATATTTAAAGGTAAAGTATTAAAAAGTTGTGCTCCCTCGAATGTTATGGCTCTCTTGCCATAGTTGGTTCGGGTCTTGGGCAGGACAAATTTATGGGAACTGCGCGTTACAATATTTTTACTATTATTAATATTAAAAGAGATATTTGTGTGGATATTTTTGTGAATTATAATATATAAATTGAACTTGTAAAGCTGTTTTATATTCATTACTTTATGTTAACTTCCTATCATTAATCCCCTCCTTATCCCCCTCCCTTCCTTAAAGCCGGCAAGGCATCTGCGACACTTTTATGTTGTAGATGTTCATGGGCTGCGGTCAGTCACTTAACATCAGGTGAACCGCATGTCCCGCTTGCCTGCTATAACATAAAAAAAACTTTCAGACTTAGAGCTGCTATTGAGACTCAGAAAAATCTCAATAACTTTTTTGGCCTCACCCGGCAATCGCATTCGAGTCTCTTCGATCTGTAGCCAAAGATGCAACCACTAGACCAACGAAGCTTAAAAAAATAAAAATTAACTTCAGTCGTTATGAAATCGATAAGCAGAACAATTTTGGCATTAATTTTCATCGAGATTCCTAGACACAAAATAGCGTTATTAACCTAGATGTGCCACAAACTTTACAATTAAAATGCTAGCTGATCCGCGCGGCTTTGCTCCCGTAGCATAATGTTATATTTATATAGTCTATGAAATATAGCATTTATTACTCGTGAATGGTGGAAGAATTTTTAAAATCGATCCAGTAGCCCATTCCAAAAATTCTTTATTTGGTAGTAATAGCTGAGCTACGCGGTTTCACCCTCGTATATATCCCGTTCCTTAGGATTTTGGAATAAAAACTATCCTATGTTAGTCCTGAGGTTTCAAAGAATCTCTATAAAAAATTTCATCCAAATCGGTCCTGTAGTTTCGGAACCTATTCAATACAAACAAATCCTTCGTCCTTATAATATTAGTATAGAGCACAGATATTCATCAGGGATAATGTAGAATCAAAGTAAAAGAATTTTTCAAACCGGTCCAGTAGTTTCGGAACATTCAATTCAAACAAATTAAATCTTTTCTCTTCAAATAGGAAACAGATCGATTAGTCAGAGTTATGTTAGTATAGATCATAATGTCAGATGATGGTCTAAACTCTAAAGATATACCTATTCCTTTATATCTATTTTCTATATAAAGACATAGAGGAAAAAACATGTCTTACAATGCATCTTCATAATACTAGTAGCTCGCCCCTAGCTTGACCTCGCGTTCCGATGAATAAATTAAGACCTTTCATTTGATACCACACTCGACTCTATTCATATAAAAATCGCTTATTTCACCACCTATCTTTTTTCGCTTTTTTTTTCGCTCATCTTTGAACTCGACATTTTGTTATGTCAAAACTATTCGCCTATGAAATTTAATCAAGATCGGATAAACGATACTCAAGTTATCGTCGGACAAAGCTTTTCATACTTACATACAACCGCCCGGCCATCTCGACTCTGAGATCTAATTTTTTATACATGAAAAAAAAATAAAACACAAAGAACCTCAAAAACATTTAATAACTATAAATAATCGCTCTTCTTCTTATCCTTATCGTGCTTCTTGGAATGCAGCACCAGCTTACTCCTGGTGATGAACCGCTTCCCGCAAACCTCACACTCATGGGGTTTATCACCTACGTGGGTCTTATAATGCATCAACATATTATTTTTCTGCGTAAAACTCTTCGAACAAACTTCACACTGATACGGTTTCACCCCCGTGTGAATCTTCTCGTGTCTATCCAAATCTGCTTTCCTATAAAAAGACGACCCACATTCTGCACAGTTGAAATTTTTAACCCCCGTATGAGAGAGGACATGTATACTCAAATGCCCCGGTTGTGTGTATGTCTTCCCACAAGTCGTGCACATGTAAGGCCGCTCGCCTGTGTGTGTGCGAGTGTGTTTTTTTAGCTCGTAACCCGTTTGGAACACCTTCCCACAAGTGGGACATGCTTGCGGGTTTTTGGGCACAATGCGTTTACGCTTTTTCCTGGAAGAGATTGCAATTTAGTTGCGTTCTGAGGACAAAAGGAGAATTATTTATTCAAATTTTATTTTTAAATAATGAATTTATGTATTAATCCCCGTGTGTCCCCATTTCTAGCCGTGGGTGTCGTAAGAGGTGACAGAGGGTAATTCTGCTGCATAACATCTTCAGCTACAAAAGAGTGGGAGCCGAGCATTGCACGATTGGGTCAAGCTCGCACCGGTGTAATTACCACCCCCCAGCAGAAGACCGGCGTGAAGCAGTTGCAAGTTTTGTACGGTCATATATCCTTCCTTCAAGCCGGCAATGTATTCGTAACACTTTGATGTTCACAGGCTGCGGTCAGTCACTCAACATCAGGTGAACGGCATGCTCCGCTTGCCTGTTATAGGATAAAAAAAAATTAAGAAGATAGATAGATCACTTTGGCACTTTTTTAATAAAAAAATCACCAACATAATTCTGTTCTTAAGATCACAGCTTCCGCCTAACAAGTTGTAAAATTCACCCCTATTTGAACTACTTACTATATGAAACCAACTCACTTCTTCGGAGTGTCTTCCTCATCAGAGATCTCAATCACTTCACATTTTACAACTACCTCCTCGACTGCGGGCACTTCTATTTCAATCAACTCAATTGGCTCCACTCGCTCCATTATCTGAAGCATACAATTTATTTAAATCTATGCATTATTAATAACTTTTGTGCATTCAAATATTTCAATACATCCCTGTAATCTACAAAACTACCTGACAGATTTAGATGCAGTTTTTAATTGATAGCTAGCGATAGCAATACATACAAGAAGAAAAGACATAAATAAAACATGTATCCACATTCATGGGAAAAGCCTCTGGCAGCCGAAACAGTGTTTACTAGTCTGGAAGTTAGTGGAACAATATAACTTGTAAACAATTATTTTATGTCTAAATAAACTTTTTTAGTATACTTTTAAGACAAAGGTTTATATGCTAGGCTTGGGCTTGTTTTATCTCATTTAATATTAGAAACTTTATTAGCCAATCTTCAAAATATGTATTAGGTGTATTTCAAAAATGTTTTTCTGGTAAGTTATTTCTATTTAGTGCACAGACAATCTAGCATTGTGTTATGATTATTAACATAAGTGAAACCCTAGAATACAACTTATATCTTCATCTTTTTAAATCTATTTAATTTATTGTTTTAAATAGAATCTATGTCTTTCAATATTTGAGCAATATTTTAGTAATTGCTTGTTGAATTATAGAGGCTTTAAATCCCAAATAACATTTGTTAAATTGTTATTATTCCAACTTTACTCTCATACACAGAAAAATAATGTTAATATAAGCGCCCAGCAAATTCAATACTTTAAAAACAGAACACACTTGGATATCGCTTTTCGCATAGTCCTTTATCTTTTTTCGCATAAATAAATGAAAAATCGTGTACCTGAAGGACATTTATGTCATAAAATGCGTATTTAGTACTTACCAGACCTGTTTGACCGCTTAATTACACATTGAACGAATATTTCACACTTAATTGTAACTCCATTTTAGTAAACTATCTTAATCTTATGAATAAAACATTCCGCTGCACTGTGATAAAGAAATTCGATGATAAATAAACAATATTTGAGAAAGTTATTGTTTACACGCTATGAAAAAATCCAATATCGTCATGTGTCAAATCTGACAATCTCATGACATTGATAGGAATTTAGTGTTGGTGTTAACGAATTCCAAACTACCAATAATTAAACAAAATACTTATAAATATTTCAGTGAAAACAAACATATTTGAAGGTAAATCGTATATATTACAAGGTAATAACTGATTTGAAATAACAACGCTCTTATAAAGTACAATTCGTTAAGTAATAGGACGATTTATTAGCGAATCTTTAAATACTTGCATATTATTACAATTCTATACGATAATTTCGATATGAATTACTGGTGTTAAGTGAGGGAAAATATTGTCACTTCACAGCAAAATTTTCCATGAAATTTTGTAATTTTTTTGTTGGTAACACTTTATACGTTCCGTTTCTCGTAAGAAAAGATGGATATTACTTTATATTAAAAATTTTATTTTTAATTAATAATTAATCTTAATCTTAATTGAATAAAAATGCCAGTAACAATTTACATATTAAAAATATCCTTTATATAAATTATTATTGAACTATACGTAGAAACCCAAAGTACATTTAAATACATAAAATATAGCTATCATTACCCTGATTACTATTAAATTTAATTACATTAATATATTAAAAAGATACGAAAAATAGACTTGAAAATTTTTCTTTTTCTATAACTGATAAGTAAACAATTTCGCAATGTAAGTAAGTCAATAAAAAATTAACTAAAGCGTACACATGCGCGCGATCCCCGACCTTATAGACATTATGCAACCAAATTTAAAAGTTGTCCAGTAAAGCGAAATCTTACACAATGTTTATGTCGCCTAAAATTGGTCGGTTTCTCTATAATCCAGGTCGACAATGATGTCATACTAGCTTATTTTAAATGTGACGTACCTATTTCCACATTTGAACCGGTACGGTCAAGCACTTCGGAGGAAATTTGTATTTACTCGTTCATTTTTAGTGGAAATAAGTGAAACATGTCGTATTATCAGTTTAAAACTGCCGGTAAGTAATGTTTTGCTTATAACAAGTATAAATACGAAACTAATTAATTTGAATTTGATTCCGTCCATTGCCCCTCAAATTTAAAAAAGAAAACTGTCTTTGAATAGAATAATATTTTTTTAATTTTATAGGCATGGATGATGCATCATTTAAGATTAAAAATTTAAATAACAATGGATTATTATCATCAAGGTTATAATGTACTTTAACGTTACAAAACAGCTGTTTTAGATGATGTCATTTGTATGCAAGTGCTTTTCGTGCACATGACAATCGATTAACTTCTTAACTATGTCAGGGCCGGAGGTACACAAAATTACTGAAGAAGCAAGTTCATAGGCATATGATAATAAAACAATAATTTTGTTTATTTTACGGGTGCAATTAAAGTTTTAATGTTTGTTAGAGATAATGTTTGATATGGTAATCTTACTGATTATTTTACATATTTTAAATGATATTTTTAAAACAATTGTACTAATTTGCATATGCATTTGCGTATGGTAATGTTTTTGTTACAAAATTACTATTTTTGGGTATTTTGTAATGTCTGGATTGGAAGATTGGAAGAATAAACGTAAAATAAACAATTCTACTTATCAAAACCCAGTGAATATTTTATTTTTATTTTTCAAAAAATGGGACACAATTACACAAACAAACAGCTACATCATAAATATAACAAACATAATTTTGTTACAAATAATATTTATCAATAATGCAGCCCACAACGCTGTCCACGAATTAAAAGAAAATCAGTAAAAAAACAATAAAATTTTTATTGTTTTTTTTACTGATTTGATTTACTTGATTTCGTAATTTGAATTGGATAAAAAAAATAAAGAAAATATTTGTTCCTTTTAATTTATAACCAATTTTTAATTTACTAGGGAAAAAAATTAGGAAGAGACAAAAATGGAGAAACAAAAGATTAAAGATAGAATATTACAGTTATCTAAAAGTCTATTTCATTGCATCCAAATTTGTTATGTGATTTAAATTTAAAATAACGAAAATAAATGGAACTTTTTTCAAATTTATTTTTTTACAAAAACAGCAATGCTTTTGGTGGCATATTTTATCTTGTTTGCGTGTATGTCACACGAATATTTATATAAACCCTTGCAAAGTTTGAGACCGGTTCAAAGCGGTGACCACGAAAGCGTGACATACAGACACTTTCATATTTACATTTATCATATTACTATAGCTGATCCGCGCGGCTTCGCTCCCGTAGCATAATATTATATAATACTAGCTTTCCGCCCGCGGCTTCGCACGCGTGGGCTACTAATTTCTGTATTTTGTAGAGGCGCACAACAAAAGTCAAAATAATTACGGTCGCATGACCGCTGATATATGTGCATGTCTATAGTTTTTTTTATAATTTTCTATAGAAATAGGTTTGACCAAAATCTGACAGTACGCGCACCTCTCCAATATACAGAAAATTTTAGCCCACGCGAACGCAGCCGCGG